>JAJAGP010004649.1:0-45662 GCA_025084515.1 Ancistrus triradiatus
GAAGGGAAATATTGGAACAGAACTCCGACAGAACTTGCTTGAGAATGCACCGGAAAAGCATTACTGATGATCTTATTAACATACAAATGAAGACACTTTAGCTATGCAGTTACTGTACATAATATATGCTAAGGCTGTACGACATTGTCCCAAATGATATCGCAGTATTTTCTGAGGGGTTTTGTTACCAATAATTAGATAATACCAATAATACTTTGCATCCTTCAAAAATGTGTTTGGAAAGCCTTACATTTGTACGAGCTTGCACTTGTTAATAGGATATTAATAGCTGCTTACTAATGACACCAGAGGAAATAACATCGAAGGAAATTTAAATGCACTTATTCACTTAAAACTGAAGCATTCAATGAAAAACTATAGCGCCATGTAAGGCTGCAAGTAACGATTATTTTAATAATTGATTAATCGGTTGATTATTTTTTCGATTAGTTGATGAATCGGGTTTAAAAAATTAAAAAATAAAATAAACTTCCCATGTATTTATTCAGAAATATAACATTAAATAACAGAGCAAATAAGTGCTTACAATAAATTCATAATAATAAATTAACTAATAAAGAAAAATAAAGTGCATCTCTGATGCAAACACTACATACAAACTCATTCACTCTCTTTCTTTAGGAACTTTGCATTGCAATCCAAAAATGTTATCATGTCAACATGCTCCTGGCTAAAGCTGGCTCTCTTTAGAGACTATATTTCCTGCCACAGAAGATAAACACACAGACAGTGTTGAAAAGTAGCAGGAATGCATAAATAGGACTTGGCTAGCCTGGCCAATATAGGATATCTGTCACTTAACTCCATCACTGTCATTATCCAGCTAACAAGCATCAGCCGTGATGTGTCCGTTCACATAGTGTGAGTGCGCCGTTACGTTTCCTCACTTCATTAATGTACTCACTTGGAAAGATCTGTAAAAAAATTACTTAAGATATTTTCACTCAAAAAGCTATAAAAGAAAAACAAGAGGTATTATTTAAAAAAAGCCAATATTTATGTACATTTTTGCCAATGAATATGTGTAATCTATAACTATTGTATTGGTCTGTGTGTGCGGGCTGAGGTGGGCACAGCTCTTAGATACTCAAAGGGGGGGGGGCTCCAAGGAAAAAGGTAGGGAACCACTGCTATAGCGCATAAATTATAGATGATTCGTACAATTTTGTCACAAAAACAGGTTTATGGTCGAGCAGAACATCGGAGTCATACCCGTCCTTTCATCAACAAAGTTTGTCATAATCCTCATATGGTGGTTAGTTTGTAGACGGTGAGATAAGTTAGTTGTCGAGCTAGCTTTAATGGCAACTGATTCCTGATAGAGTTTGCCGATTTTGAGCAACAGCCATCTCTAAGCCAAACCACCTCCAGTGAGGTTGACAGTGTCTGTATTTTGTCTCCTGAACCAGTTTGTTCACTCCTTTTTAACTTCGGTCATGCATTGTAGGTAGAAAGTTAGCTTGACTGTGCACTCAGTATACATGCACGGTAGTCCATCCTACCTGGCAACATGACATACTCAATAATGTCAGTTCGCACATCGTACACAACACCTAGTCTGTGCCCAATCGTGATACAGGTGTAGATAACTACAGACCCTTAACCACCATGTCCTCTTATTATGAAAGGACAAGACCGAGTGAAATAGTGGCTCATCTCTCAAATGTGATAAAGCGTGATCATATATCATGCTTTATATTATTACATCCATCTTCGTATCTTCCGCCAACTCCAAAAAGTGCAACAGTTATGTACTTTAGGTCAAGAATGCCTTCAAAGATCCACACCACAACCCAGTACACAGCAAGCAATGCGCCAAACAGTGAGTATGCCAACCACCATTCAGTTCCGAAGGAATCACTACATACAGTCAGATATCTGAAAGTAGTTTGCCAAGTTGTACACGGATTATGGTGCATTATGGGTAGTAAGGTACTGCATTAACCAAGGAATATGATGTTCACTGAGAATTCAGACAGCACTACAAAACAGCACCGACCCTAAACAACGCACTACTCATCGAACTCAGACACCCCAACTTTTTCATCGCACAAAGCTAGTTTAAGTCCATCAACCTCTTGATCAAATAATAAAACATTCCAAGACAGGAACACTTCACCTGAGCGACATGACTAGGAGCAATCACACCTAAAATATCCTATAAGAAACGAGCCATGACAAAATCAACTGAAAATAAGTGTTTATGGCACTTTAAAACAGAAACATTTTCATCTCTAACAAAACCTGAATGCTATGTTATTGCTATGTTGTTATTGTTATTTTCCTTGTTGCTATTTTTTTGTTTGTTTTGTTTGGCCTGTTTTCAAGATTTGGAAAAGTAAGACCGAAGAATGCAAATCCCTTGGTGGATTTTATAATACAGCTTGGGGTCCCCTGCATTTACACTGAAACCGTAAGAGGAAGGGGTTTCATTTGCTGCTTCATTACATTTGCAGCTGATCTCAGTTTCAGATACTCATTTCTCATGCGAAGACGCTGTAAACAACCTTCGTGCCAACAATCTGACTTGCTTATTAAGAAGTATATTTACCACTGCAAAACATGACTGGTTTTTACATCATCTTCTGCAAAAACAAGTAAAAATAAAACCTAAGAATGCTTCTTAAATATCATGAACTGCCTTTCTGAACAGCTCATTTTTGGCAATTAGAATACTTGATATTTCAGAACTCTTAAAGGTTCACAAAAGTAGCATTGTGGTACATCGCTGGCAAAACAAACAAAACACAATCAGTTCTGAGTAGTATCACTCAGTTTCACAGCCACAGTGAATGCCATGGCACAGCGGTTAAGGTACTGGACTAGTCACCAAAAGATCCAGGGTTGAAGTCCCAGCACTGGCAGGCTTTCCCTGCTGGACCCTTGAGCAAAGGGTCTAAAGGCCCAGTCGCTCAGTGTGAAAGTGTATGGGATGAAAGTCACTGCAGACAAGAGTCTTCTACATGCTGTAAATGTCTACACTTCAAAAATGTTCCTACAGGAAATGAAAAGTGAAACCGATTCAAAATAGGTCAGTGAAAACCGAAAATGTTAGCTCCTTAGATACTACAGGAAAAAACAAATTAGCCATCCCACATGAAATTCTTAAAAGCTCACAAAGAAAAGCATCTTTGTTAATTATCTCAAATTAACAACTACATTCGAAATCCCACTATATCAACATTTTAGGTACCAAAGTCAAGCCTAACAACTCAAAATACCTAGGCATTAACTCAACTAGGCATTAAAAAAATCCATGGCAAAATTCCAACTATTGAATCTTATTTCCGGCAGTTTCATGATCAATGTTCCAGGCTTCACAAAACTCTATAGAGATTTGTTGTTTCAATTCAATAGCTGTGTTTAATATGACAAAACAAAGAGAGAGTCACTGAAATTGAGCCCCGAAATTGACATTATCTGTTTTTCAGACCAAAAAAAACTTGCTCTTTATCATCTTTTGACCAAAAATAGAAAGTGTTGTTAACATTTTTACTGAAAATACGAAAGTCAGGTTAAGTCAGAGAGCAAAGACACTGCTGAAAGAAAACAATCAAAAGTTAGGGAGCAAAAGCTTGAACTCTGCACTCTGAACCCAGTGGTCTTCAAACAGCAAACAAGCAGGGGTTAAGGCATTTCCGCCCAGAGAACCGCCCCTCCACTGGATATTTCACCTGCTCATTCTCTATAATCATCAGCAGTTTCTGAAATACCCTAACCAACAACCATGGCATTTCCATTTCCATCATTTAGCAGACGCCCTTATCCAGAGCGACTTACAGTTGATACAGTCTTACAATCCAAGCAATTGTGGATTAAGGGTCTTGCTCAAGGACCCAACAGTGGCAGCTTGGCAGAGGCGGGATTTGAACCCTGGACCTTCTGGTACCTTAACCACAAGGCAACCACACTCCGTTCAAAAAGTCACTTACATGATCTTTCTTCCCCATTCTGATGATCAGTTTGAACTTCAGCAGGTCATCTTGATCATGTCTACATACCTAAATGCATGGAGTTGCTGCCATGTGATTGGCTGATTAGATAGCCAACAAGCAGTTGAACAAGGTGTTCCTAATAGGGTGGCTGGTGAGTGTATGCAAACCATTTACACTGATTTATAATTTATCCATTACTGCCAGCAGGAAGACATGAAGATTCCTCACAGGAGCAGCGTACAGTCAGGATCAAACCGGGGACCTCTGGAGTTTCAGCTCGAGAAGCAAATTTCAATTTCGAGACTCTGTTGGGAACCTCGGTAGTGTGATTTAATTAGCATAATCATTGTTCTCAGGATCACGCCAGGGCACATGGGCAGATGGCTAGACATTCAGAGCTCCAACACTCCCTTTTATTTCCTCCACAGGCCTCTTCTGTACCTTTTTCTTTAGTCATACAAAGCATGGGTGAGATCATTAAATAATAATACTCCTAGATGCACCACATGCATATTAAACTATGCTTACTTTCACTACCAGACTAGTTTCTTGGCTAACATGAATGTAAACTGAAAGAAAAATGTATTATAATTTTGATTTGACAAAGAAGGGTATTGGAAATAGATAAACTTATTCAATCCAATGCTTTGAGAAAGCCTTTTAAATCTGATAAAGGTGTCTTGGGTACAGTTACACACACATTTGTGTGTCTCCTTAACTGGATACGATCCTGATACTGAAGACGCATGAGGCAACATGGTGTAAAAAAGGTAGTGTGTTTAACTGAACATGTTATCCCTACATTTGCAGAAATAACTTTGCTTTTACTTGATACCACACAGATTTAGAATTAAAACAAAATAATACTACTACTAATAAACATAACATTCATAATAACAATAAATCCACAGTGGTAGATGCTTTAGGCTCCAAATCTAAAAATTATGATTGCTATTAGTTTAAGCCTCAACTAAACAGCTGTCAATTCCAGTTTATTTCCAACTTTTTTCTAAATAAACACTACCAAGCTGAAATGGTTTCTTCCTGAGCATTTCAGACTGGCCTGAACTGTATATCAGCCCCTAAGAAGAAGTCGTTTTCCAGGAAAAATCCTCACAGGATGTAGCACTGTACTAAATTAGTGTCTACAGAGTACAGAGACAATAAACTGCCAATGGGTGGCCTAGGCAGCCATTAAAGCCTGTCTAACTATGAGTAACAAGTGAGCCAGTGTGAAGGGGAGAAAGATGGAGACAGTAAAATGGTAGCAAGACAAAAAGATCAGCACCCTGAGGACCAGCACAAATCATAGCAGACCAGGTGTGACTTGTTTCCGGGGGAAATGAAACCTCAGACAAGTACAAGTAGTGCATGAAGTGTGGGTGTGCACTCCTTCTCAAAGAGCCTATTATGGCTGTGATTTATTTAATACGAGTATATAGATAGGCTACACTGAAATTATTCATCAACTTACAAAGAAATTCGTTAAATCTGGATGTGTATTATGGTGAAGCACATAATGAAAGTTTATTTGGTACAATTATGATCATGTTTTGTGGTGAACAGGCATACGCAGGTGTGCGTGAGTAACGACAGGCCTCCTTACCCGACCAGCTACATTAAAACTAAATCACAATTCCTTAAAACAGAAGTTGAATAAGTTTGCCAACTGCAACAAAATATTGATCAACAAAAAACCACACTGAACCATCCCATGCCACTCTTTTCTGCTTCTGCTTCTGCCCCTGATGTTGCCCTTGTTGTTATCGGACACACCCCTCCCCCACAGCCCACTAGCAGGTAACTGACTGGGTATACTGGACTTGTTGATGCTGTTTTCTCGAAAGTAATGAGGTGCCTAGAAATTTCAAATTGTTTTTTAAGGCAAGCTCCTCCTTACTTCCTTTCAATTTTGGACTTTATCTGGTCCACGATGTAGTCCTTCCACACCTTTAAAATAAGTTTTTAATCAAGAGTGCTGCCTGCAACTCGTGGGAAACGTCCGATTCATATACTGAACAAAGCACAGGGTTTGAAAACCAGAAGACACCAACAATGATTCAGTCTTAGACATTGTTATTCATCAGTTTATTTGGCCTCTGGATTATCATGAGTCCGCTCACAGCCCGATAGTGCATGCAGCTGGCCGACGGTCCCTAGAAACATACGTGTGGATCGTTATTGTCTAGATGGCTTTCCCACAGGAGGCGAATGACCTCTGCGACTGCAGTTCTTAGAACGCCATCCATAGGGACTTAGCTCCTACTTCAAGGTACAGCGCACAGAAACCCTGAGTGACAAAACACAAGGAGATATTTTAAAGTGTAAAGAAATCTGCTTTGTAAAAAGTCCTAGACCCACCCAAGGAGGTTGGGTCCCCTTTTTGAGTCTTGGTCCTCCCAAGGTCCTCCTCCTCATAACACTTAGGAGTTTTTTCCTTGCCACTGTCGCCCTAGTGCTTCTCATTATGGATGGGATGTAGATATTAGAGATCATCTAAAATTGAAAAGTTTTCTGAGACAATGCTCCACTGTAAACTCTATGGAATAAATCTGACGTGACTGGTCCAGATGTAAGAACATATGATTGGGTCCAGACGGCAACCAACCGGTGTTGAGCACAACCAAGAATCTAATACACATGCTGTACAAACAATAGACCCCCTGGCTGAAATGCTATCCCACAGAAAATGGTACATGACTTTTGAGTCCGTTCAAGTGACATTCCTGCAATGCTTATGTCACGTCAGTGCCACAGCATTGCAGTGCAATGCAAACCAAAAAAGGCCCTGGATAGATTAGTCCTCAGGGATCTCTCACTGGATAGTTCCTCCCAAAGTAGTTCCCTGAACCGTTCCGTGTGAACAGTGGCTAAAGTCTACTTATAGGGCCGGATCTTATTACACATGTGACATTTTTCCACATCTAGTAGTTGAATATGAAGAGGTCATTTGACACTATCACAGTACTTAACCTTGGGGGGACAGGGATGAAGTCATGGTTTCCACGAGGTCCTGAGACTGTTTCATCCACAATTGTAGCATGGCAAGATTCATGAAATCACTGAGAAAAGTATTCTTCGCAGCTAAACTGCTCTAGGGCAGGCTGCGTGTCGAGTTTAAGTGGGCATGAAGAAACTTGTTCCTAATGAAATTTCTGGGAACAAGAAGAATGACTAACCTTTGTAGCAGCAGCCCTCGTTACACAAAGCCCTCATTATCTGTGTTCGTTTTAAGGCACTTTCTTTTACATATTTATATACATACACACTCATCTGTCACTTTATTAGGAACACCTCCATGTTTCTACGCTCCTGATCCATTTTGTCAGTCCCACCTACCATGTAGATGTACGTTGTAGTTCTTTTTACAGGCTGTAGTCCATCTGCTTCTCTACATACTTTGTCCGTCCCCTTTACTCTCAACTCTAGTGGTCAGGACCCCCACAGGACCACCACCGTTCAGGCTGTGCAGTGACGCCAATATGGAGGTGATGTCTAGTTTCTGTTATGCTGGTATAGCAGTGCTGCTGGAGGCAGCATCCTGTGAGCACTGATGAAAGATTACAGGATGTCTAACACAAACTGTGCAACAACAGATGAGCTAGTGTCTCTGACTTTACAGCTACTAGGTGGGGCAACATGCTATATGGGTCTTAGAGTGGACGGTGAGTGAACAGTGTTTAAAAACTCCCAACAACACTCCACTAGCACATCACCAGTGCTGAGAATGATCCACCACCCAAAAAGAACCAGATCTGTGGGGGTCCTGACCTTTAGAGAGTAAGGGGACTAAAGTATGTAGAGAAACATGATCTGTAATTGTACAACTACAAAGTGAGTGTAGAAACCTTCTGGTTCAGAGTCCAGTACCTTAACCGCTAGGCTACCACAGTTCCACTTTTGTTATACGGTCTACATACTGTCTACTACTCCTAGTTTCATGTCATTCCAAATGGTTCACAATCTTACCGTCGCAACTGCACATCGACTGCAATTAGAATTGAGATGCTGTAGGGACAGTACTAACATTTCGTAATATATACACTGCTAGTCGAAAATAATTGCTTATGAGCACATATCCAACATCTGACATTCAGCAACTGTTTGCCCCTCTGTTCACTTAAAGCAGGAAAGCTAGTCATTAACCCTATTTGGATCTAATTACTTTACAAGGGGGATGGCTGTGATTGAATTATCACACATCTCCTCAGTGATTAAACACTTGTATCTGGACGGTAATCAAATTCCTGTAGGAAGAGCATGTTTCTAGCTAATGTCATTCTCAAGGAACCTCAGACGCTTGTTTCACACTTAACTGACTGGTAAAAGTGGTCACCATTTCCAGCTAACTAGAAGAATGTATATACACACATACTAATATAAAGTACTGCTTTATATCTGGAGCTGGAATTGTTTGTTTCATTTGTAACACCATGAACTACCTATGGCTTCACTCATGGCAAAACGTTTAGTGTGGTACTCGTTTATCTATAGCAAGGTCACTGCTCTAAACCCTTTAGATACTTCTACATTTCTGCATAAATATGACTTAAAACATCATCAGATTTTCACACAAGTCCTAAAAGTAGACAAAGAGAACCCAGTTAAACAAATGAGACAAATATTATACTTGGTCATTTATTTATTGAGGAAAATGATCCAATATTACATATTAGTGAGTGGCAAAAGTATGTGAGCCTTTGCTTTCAGTATCTGGTGTGACCCCCCCTGTGCAGCAATAACTGCAGCTAAACGTTTCCTGTAACTGTTGATCAGTCCTGCACACCGGCTTGGAGGACTTTTAGCCCATTCCTCTGTACAACAGCTTTCATCGCTGGGATGTTGGGGGTTTGCCTCAGAGACATTAAGATCTGCTCCCTGTTCAGGTCCTTCCCCCACATTTTCCATTGGATTAAGGTCCGGACGTTTGACTGGCCATTCCAAACATGACTTTATTCTTCTGTAACCATTCTTTGGTAGAACGACCTTGTGTTTTAGGGCCGTTGTCTTGCGCATGACCCACCTTCTCTTGAGATTCAGTTTCAGGACAGTGTCCTGACATTTCCTTTAGAATTCCTGATATCTTCAGAATTCCATTGTCCATCAATTATGGCAAGCCGTCTGCCCAATGCAGCAAAACAGTCCCAAACATGGAAATACCCCGACCATGTTTTCACAGATGGGATAAGGTTCTTATGCTGGATGCAGTGTTTTCCTTTCTCTCCATTTTCCTTTCTCCAACATAAGCTTTTATTGTTAAACAAAAAAAGTCTTTTTGGTCTCACTCCATCCACAAAACTTCTTCCAATAGGCCGTCTTCCTCGTCCACCCGTGATTTTAGCAACTGGGCATGACTAGCAACAATGTTCTTTTTGAGAGCAGTGGCTTCTCTTTTTCCTCCCCTGCCATGCACAACCATTGTTTGTTCAGTGTTCTTCTGATGGTGGACTCCATGAACATTAAACATTAGCCAATGTGAGAGAAGGCCTTCAGCCTGCTTTTAGAAGTTACGGGAGTCCTTTGTGACCTTTGCCAACTATTCCACCTTGCCTCTTGGCGTGAATCTTTGTTGTCCGAGACCCACTCCCTGGGGAGGGTAACAAGGTCTTGAATTTCCTTTTCCTCCATTTGTACCAATCTGTCTGAACTGTGGATTGGTGGAGTCCAAACTCTTTAGAATGGTTTTTGTACACCTTTTTCCAGCCTGATGAACATCAATACTCTTTTTTCGACTCCTCAGAAATCTCCTTTGGGTCCGTGCCATTATACAACTTCCACAAACATGTGTTTATGAAGAGCAGACTTTGCTAGATCCCTGTTCTTTAATAACCAGGTGCCCACTCACACCTGATTGGATCCCATTGAGTGAAAACACCTGAGACTTCATTTCCTCTTCAAATTAAACTGCTAATCCTAAGGCTTCACATACTTTTGTCCACTCACTAATATGTAATATTGGATCATTTTCCTCAATAAATAAAATGACCAGTTATATATTTTTATCTCATTTGTTTTTAAAACTGTTTCTCTTTATCTACTTGTAGGACTTGTGTGAAAATCGGATGATGTTTTAGGTCATATTTATGCAGAAATAGAAAATTTAAGGTTCACAACTTCAGCACCACTGTAATTCCATTATTTTACTTTTTGCCACGTTTTTATGTCCTCTGGTATTTTTCAGTTTTGTTTCTAACTTCTTGTAATTTCTTCTGAATTCTGAAAATGATAAACTTTTTATAAACCATTTTTCAGTAAAAATCTGTCCCACAGACTGGTGGGGGTTTGGTCGATTGTTTGGTATGCCAATTGGCATGGGATCCAGCAAATTTTTATATCAACTCTGATGGTGAGGTTGGACTTGACTAACCTATTACTGAGTACCGGGTGCTTCTTGGTCATGGACTCTAGGGATTCACACATTATTTGGCGTCAGAGCACATTAACTGATAGAGCTTTTTTCGCGTCTCCTCCATGTCCTTCGCTATGGGGCGTTGCTCCTACCGTACTGGAATTAAACAACTCTCCAATCTGGTCTTCTTTTTCTTTTTTTTCTCCTCATCAACGCTCATACAAGAGATTTTTGCTATGGAGGCAGCTGATGTGTTCCGTGCTCCGTGTCAGTTTAGCATCACAACTACTACAATGCAGTGCACGGGATGCCCAATCCAGTAAAACCAAAACCACACCCAGCCACCTCTCAAGCAGCCTGAGCTCATAACGTAACGCAACCGTGCGGCGTGTACTAGTGTCACAGCAGTCGAACGAACCGCGCTTTGGTATGGATGTGGCCCAGAGCTGGTAGAGATTGTCCTGTGAAAGTACGCCCTTAGATACAGAGCTACCCATTAAAATAAATCTAATTTGATCAGTACCTGCAGCACGAATACAGCCCAAGATTAAACTACTTCATAGAAACATAATGGGGAGTTTATATTACTACATGCCTTCTGGGAAAAGAAAATGGCAAGAGGAAAAAAATCTCCACACAGAATATAACATGAAACCAAGAATAAACAAAGATCATATAAAAGTACACAATAGAAAAAAAGCAATTTGATGGTAATGTTCGATTAAAGCCTGGTGGCGAAAGAGGTGTAGCCACTGTGCCTGTGGATGCTGTATTCAGTCAGGCAGAAACTGGGACGTGATCAACAGGAAGTGTGTCCATGGCCTTAACAATGAGAGAGCACAAACCAAACTGCCTGCTATGCCAGAAATAGGTTACAGCACATCAGGAAAACCATCCCTCGACCTACTGGGTTGTACTGCTTTTTGTTCCCAGGGAAGCCATTGATGTGCACGTTCTCGTTCCCCACCACAAAAGGCATTGCTATAATCAAAGCACAAGTCCTATCCATAAGAATATTCTACTGATTAATTACAGCTGTACTAAACTCAACACATTTGGAAGAAGATCAGGCTATAAAATTAATTTAGCAAAATCGAACACCTGCTTACTGAGCTCATCAATTTCTAATAACCTTAAGAGTGCTTCTCCCTGCCTGAGCGCAGAGCAGATTAAGTATCCGGGAGTGATATCTCCTAAACATAAAGATTTGCAGGGGTGATAAGTAATGAAGTACCTGGGCAGATATGGGCCAGAAGCTTTAGGTAATCAACAATCTGAACAGGGAAAAAAGTGTGACCGCACTGATTTTGACCACAACATTATTGTTGGCACCAAGCAGACTGGATTTCTACAACTGCTGATCTCCTGGGGTGTTCAACAGTTTCTAGGCTTTACTAAAAATGGTGCAATACAGAAACAACATCCAGTGAGCAGCAGTTACAGTGAAGACAAAAGTATTTAGTCAGCCACTGATTGTGCAAGGTCTCTTACTTAGAAAGATGAGAGAGGTCTGTAATTTGCATCATAGCTACACTTCAACTATGAGAGACAAAATGAGAAAAAAAATCCAGCAAACCACACAGTAGGATTTTTAAAGAATTTAATTGTAAATCATGGTGAAAAATAAGTATTTGGTCACCCACAAACAAGCAAGATTTATGGCTCTCACAGACCTGAAGCTCTTCTGTCCTCCACTCGTTAGCTGTATTAATGGCACCTGTTTGACCTCGTTATCTCTATAAAAGACACCTGTCCACAGCCTCAAACAGTCAGACTCCAAACTCAACCCCATAGAGAATGTGTGGAGGGAGTTGAAAGTCTGTGTTGCCCCAAAACATCACTGCTCTAGAGGAGATCTGCATGGAGGAATGGGCCAAAATACCAGCTAGTGTGTGCCAACCTGGTGAAGACTTATAGGAAATGTTTGACCTCTGTCATTGCCAACGAAGATTATGTTTTATTGAGAATTGAGTTGAACTTTTGTTATTGACCAAATACTTATTTTCCACCATGATTTACAATTAAATTCTTGAAAAATCCTACAATGTGGTTTCCTGGATTTTTTTTCTCATTTTGTCTCTCATAGTTGAAGTGTACCTATGATGAAAATTACAGACCTCTCTCATCTTTCTAAGTAGGAGAACTTGCACAATCAGTGGCTGACCAAATACTTTTTTGCCCCACTGTATGTGAACAAAAATGCCTTGTTGATGAGATCAACAGACAACAGATGCCAGACTGGATCGAGCTGCCAGAAAGGCTGCGGTAACCCAGGTAACCAGTCTGTACCCTTGTGGTGAGGGGGAAAAGAACAGCATCTCAGAATGCACAACAAGTCAAACCTTGAGGTATATGGGCTACAGAGAGGCCCTAAACAGCATTAGCATAGAGAACGGCATGCTCTGTGAACCTATGTTATTAGGACACATGCTGTAACAAATCTAAATATTACATAGAATAGGTAAGTCCGCTCAATAACGTAACATTCTCTCATTACTGTGTCAAATCACCTTACAGTTGAATTACAGTAAGTGGCATGCATTATTTATTTAACTGTCCAACAGCATTCATTGCTTTCAACATATTTTCTCAAAACTGCCTCGTTCATTTGCCCCTGCAATGGCCCCCGGACTTTAAGAATCACTGAGTGATTTGTGGTGGAAATAATAATAAAAAAGGATCCAAATCATTTTTATGAATATATTAGGGAATAATCAATGATAGCTGCTCTTGTGAGAGCCACATCAAATTCAGTAGTCCTTGTACCAACGATAGACCAACCAATCATGAATGGCATTTGGAGATAATCTGCATCAGCCGATATCTGCACTCATGAGGCTGATATTCAAAAACAGTGGAGAAAATGCAGGGAAACTATTTCCTTCCAGCTCAAACTGGGACTACTGGGTGACTAAAAACAAAGAGATGCTATTCAGTGAGGGTGGGTCCATCACGAGAACAAGAAAACTTTGTTTCCAGCATTACAACTTGCTGCTCCGAGCTGAGACTGGGATTAAAAACTAAATATTTTTTCAAAAAAGTGATACTGGTATTATATACAAGGTCATCGGCCATTAAAAACCCATATGGGTCTACCACGACCTAGTATAGCTAGAACTGTGAGGTTACTACTGGATGCCAAAAGAACTCACACAGAACCCAGAGGGTAACAGTTATGTTTTATAGCCAGCACAATGGTATAAAGTTCCAGAAGACTTAGTACACACTGATCATAACGCAGAACCAAAATACTAAATGGACACAATTACAGAAGCCTACTGATGGGTGTCTTAGGAAAATGTATACATTCACTTCATCTAAAGACAAGACGTGCACAGTTCAGCCTTGTGAAGTGAAGTGCTCAGCAGCGTTCTACACGGACTCCAACAGACAGGGTCAAACAGGACAGAGGAGACGTGACCACAATGTTGGACAATCAATAAAGGCCAACTATACATCTGCTCCTTCAGTTACCCTAAAATGCATCCCAGCATTTTCATAAACAACCAGTCAAAACTCATGGTATTGGTACGTCTTAGTTTACAAAAATCTCGAGTTCTTCTACAGACAAATGCAGGATGTAAACATACAGGCTTTCAAAATCAGATTTGGTTAGGGGAAACAAAAAAAAATTCCAAAATGTGTTTTTTTTAAAGTGGTTTATCAAAACAGTGCAAGCAGTTCCATCATTTTCTACTGTCAATTCTGTTCAAGGCTGACTTACAAGTCATATTCAATGAGTTCTGATGTCATCTAGGCTTCTATTATATCCAAACTGTCCATAGACACTTGCTTATTAATGTTAGCAAGCAAAATGACTGATCTAGTTTTAACTTTTTTGTGCATTCAGATAAACAATAACTCCTCCCTATCCTCCCCAGCTTCAGTAGGTAATATTACCAACAGATCAGCTAGAATTAGTGGCATAGGTACATGTAAATATAATAAGCAAAGCCTAAATAAGACAATTCTAAGCAAATGCCAGGAACAAACAAACTAGTGGTCAATTTTCCAATGGCTTTCGAAGACCTAATCTTTATTTCCCCACAGGGTAATCAGTCATATCATACAGCTCTTAGATCAAATATTTCCAATGGTTGCTGGAGGGATTCCTTCTAGTGCTCACAATTTTAGGCTCCCTCAATTATGTAGACACATTCAGCCACTTTAAGTACATCTTCCTACATTTACAGCATTTAGCAGATGCCCTTATCCAGAGCGACTTACAATAGATACAGTCTTACAATCCCAGCAGTTGTGGGTTAAGGGCCTTGCTCAAGGACCCAACAGTGGCAGCTTGGCCGAGGTGGGATTTGAACCCTGGACCTTCTCGTCCATAGTCCAGTACCTTACCCACTAGGCTACCACAGTCCCTAGATCCAGGTTGGACCTGCTTTGCCTTCAGAACTGCCTCAATTCTTCATGGTATAGGTCCTACAAGGTGCTGGAAACATCTCCTCAGAGATTTTGGGCCATACTGACATGACAGCATCACGCAGTTGCTGCAGCTTTGTCGGCAGCACATCCATGATGCAAATCTCCTGTTCCTTCACGACCCATAGGTGCTCTATTGGAATGTGATCTGGTGACTGTGGAGGTCATCTGAGTACACTGAACTCATTGTCATCTTCAAGAAACTAGCTTGAGAAGACTTGAGCTTTGCAACATGGTGTTAGAAGATGGGTACACTGTGGTCATAAAGGGATGGACATGGTCAGCAACGATACTCAGGTAGGCTGTGGTGTTTAAACAATGGTAAATGGTAATTGGTATTACGTGGCCCACAGTGTGCCAAGAAAATAACCCCAACAACGTTACAGCACCAGCACCAGCCTGAACTGTTAACAAGGTATGCGTTCATGTTGGTTACGCAAAATTCTGACCCTACCATCTCCATGTCTCAGCAGAAAGCTGAGACTGAACAGACCAAGCAACTGTCCAAACTTGGTAAGCCCGTGTGAACTGTAGCAGACAAGACTATGACTTGGTTTGATCTTCTGCTGCTGAAGCCCATCTGCTCCGAGGTTTGACATCAAGCACATCCAGAGATGCTCCTCTGCATACTTTTTTTGTAACGAGTACTTATGAGTTACTGTCACCTTTCCATCAGCTCAAACCAGTCTGGCCATTGTCCTCTGACATCAACAAGACATTTCCACCCAGAGAACAGCCACTGGCTGGATATTTTCTCTTCTTCAAACCATTCTCTGGAAGCCCTATAGATGGCTGTGTGAAAATCCCAGATCAGCAGTTTCTGAACTACTCAAACCTAGCGCCAACATCCATGCCATGTTCAAAGTCACTTAAATCACCTTTCTTCCCCATTAAAATGCTTGTTTTGAACCTCTTGACCAGGTCTGCATGCCTAAACGCCAGTGAGTGTTTATTTCAATATTGATGAAGCTTGACAACGATTTACCATGGTGCATTAAATCACAAGCTCTCCACTTACGTGCTTTTAATGACCTGCTTGATAAATCTGGCTGGGTTTATATTGAGAGATGAAAAATGGATTCAACTGATGTTTGGGGAGTATCCTTGCGCTTCGATACTGCAAACACGTATTATGTGATACGTACAGCTGTTTTAAGTTTATTTAAATATATATACACACCATACATACGGTTATAAAGGGTGTTAAACCATGGTGACTCAAATACATAGTGAATCAAATACATGCAAAAACAACCATGATTATTAAACTAATCCTTATAATGGATTCCTAATCTTTTAAGTGACTTACAACTTTCATTTGGTTTTATCTCTATTATGGCTTTATTATGGCTAGTGGACTATGAATTGTTTAAAACCACCAGGCACATGAACACTGCAGGGGGCTACAGCAGGACATAAACAATCCCAGCAGCCGAGGGATTGTGCGGTTTGGGTAACCACCGAACGCCTAGCTCCCGTTTGGAGACAAAACTGAGTTTTAATGGCGATTAGGCAAACACGTATGACTACAAAAGAAAGAGTAAATAACCTTACCGGCTAAAGCATCGGGCTCCAGGCCCGTGTCCGTGTCCAGTCCACAGATCACGAAGTAGTGGGCGAAGCGACACGACGCCGCCGTGCTCGCGCTCATCCTCACCGCTATCCGCTTTGTCCGCTTCTATCTGGCGTTTATGTTGTTTATCACCAATATTAGTCCATGTCCCAACGTTTACAATCACACATAACTGCCCATAACACAACACAAGGTTACATTTAATGTAAAGCTGTGTACAAATCCGCTCGTGCTCTTATTTTGAGACGACAAATCCACACAACGGCTCACCATTAAAAGCTGTTTCACTGACAGTTTAGAGAGTCGGTTCATACATGAACGCGCCGAGGCGCGCAACCGGGCACGAGTCAACCAATGGCATTCCGAACGCACGGGGCCTTTAAAATCTCCGGCCAATCAGATTACACTGATTTACATCTACTTGTTACGCCTTGGTCATTTTAGCCTTCGAGCTACAAAAATAATCCTGTGTGAGGGAGTACTACTGTGTAATAAAGATGGAGACTGAACAATTCACACAAAAAAGCGTACACACTGCCGTTATAAACTTTATAAGCACGCCTTGCTAGAGTCGAATCTTCAGAACTGCCTTAATTCTTCGTGCCATAGATTCAACAAGGTGCTGGAATTATGCCTCAGAGATTTTGGTCCATATTGACATGACAGCATCACGCAGTTGTTGCGGATTGTCGGCTGCACATCCATGATGTGACTCTCAAGTTCCACCACATCGCAAAGGTGCTCTATTGGATTGAGGTCTGGCGACTGGAGACCATTTGAGTACAGTGAACCCATTGTCATGTTCAAGAAACCAGTCTGAGATTATTTGAGCTTTGCTACGTGCTGTGTAGAAGATGGGTAGACGGTGTCCATAGAGGGATGAACATGGTCGTTTATACAGTGCTCACCTGGTGTTAAGGGGCTCCAAGTGTGTCAAAAAAATATCTCCCACACCTTTACACGACCAGCAGTCTGAACTGTTGATAAAAGGCGAGATAGATCCATTCTTTCACATTGTTTATGTCACATTCCATCCAAGTTGTCACAGTAGAAATCAGGACTCATTAGACCAGGGAAATTTTCCAGTCTTCTACTTCAAGGCTCGACGTGAGGCGCATCCAGAGATGCTTTCCTGCAGACCTTGGTTGTAATGAGTGGTTATTTGAGTTACTGTTACCTTTCTACCAGCTCAAACCAGTCTGGCTGTTCTCCTCAGACCTCCTCAAAAAGGCATTTCTGCTCAGATAACTGCCACTCAATAAATATTTTCTCTTTTTCGGATCATTCTCTGTAAACCCTAAAGATGGCTGTAGATTCCTGTAGATCAGCAGTTTCTGAAATCCAACCTCCACATCACATACTCACTCAAATCACCTTTCTTCCCCATTCTGATGCTCACTTTCAACTTCAGCAGGTTGTTTTGACCATGTCTACATTCCTACTTGCATTGAGTTACAGCCAAGTGGTTGGCTGATTAGTTATTTGCTTTAACAAGCAGTTGAATGTATGTAAAAGAAAGTGCCCAGTGAGTGTATAAGGTCCAGGTTTGTCTTTCCATAGCAGTGTGAACTTTGACTACTTTCACACTGCTAACCTGAGACACATGTTATACAGTATATTTTATGGCATTGTGAACAGTTGTGATGTAGTCCATTGACATTTTCACTTCATATCGGCTTTAATAAGTGGTACCACCTCTGAGGCAGCACAACCTTAGTCCAAACAGCCAGACTATAATTCAAGGGACTTGACGTCAACTTTGACATTGATCAAAGTTGGTCAGGAACAATGCAATATAATAATGGAATAATTGGAATAATTCTGGAGTTGTACATAAAGGTGTTCACACTGAAAGTTAATGTGGCATGAATTTTGTTTTTGTTTTGGGATTTTATTTTATTTTTTCATGAAAGTGTGAACAGCAAAATCTTTTAGTTTTCTGTTCTGATTTCAAATCACTAGTTCATTCATGCTACAGTGTCATTTATTTGTTTCTCTTTTTCACATTGCTTTAGGCACCTATAGCTATTCACGACAGGAACAAGGTCCACTGATGTTTTTAATTTCAGGACATATCCCACCTCTGAAGGGTTTAATTTGAAGGGTTGAACTGGGAATCTCTCTAGCTGTGAGGAAACTGCATTAACAGCTTGCACCACTGTGCAGCCTGAGAAAGGAATAGTATATGAAAGTGGTGGGAACATGATTGAGAAACTGTGACTCATAGACAAAAGGAGACGAAAGTGAACGTGTGCAGCAAAGGAAATTAGAGAATAAGTACAGGTATGAGAGATGACTCGGTTCCTATCTTTTGTCAAGACTTGTTCTGAAGCATCAGTCACATCAGTATGTTCCTTAAATTCACAGTAGCCCCTCCCAAAATAAATACAAGAAATATGAACTGGCAACATTAATGTCTTGAATTTGTTCATGTTTGTGGTGGAAGTATCATAAGTGTGTTCAAACCACGAGGAAGACAGAGAATATTTAGCCTAGTGTTGAGACAGCAGAAAAGTACCTAGATGTAGGAGCCTTATCCTGAACAAGAAGTAAATACTGCACTCTTGACCATATTGTATGTGCATGTGATTGTGTCTGGGCCTATTGCTTAATCACTGATATTATACACCTCCCCAGCACCTGTTGAGGTGGAGATGTGCACAACGATTGTTTTTCTTTACTCTTGGTAGGGAGTGCCTAGTTCAAAGGCATCAGAACATTATTTGTGGTACCAGTAATCACAAATGGACAGAGATTTAAGAATTATTTAACATATTTATCACATAAAACAGATATCAAGTGTGTTCAAGAAACGTGGCTAAAACCACCTTTTTTATTTTCTGGTTTGAATATACACTCTACACTTTATTAGGTACACCTTTTCAACTGCTTGCTAACACTAGTATTTAATCAACCAATCACATGGCAGCACAAAGACAACCTGCTGAAGTTCAAACCGAGCATTAGAATGGGGAAGAAAGGCGTTTTACGTGACTTTGAACGTGGCATGTTTGTTGGTGCTAGGGCTGGCCTGAGTATTTCAGAATCTGCTGATCTACTGGGATTTTCACACTTTTATGTTACCATATACCATGAAGATACGATGAAAATGCTAACTTACTGGCATAGACAAATGATAAAGTACACAGCTCAGATGAACAAACCCCAGCGACGATGGAACGTGGAGACCAGAAATGTTATGAACATCCCTAGATTTCACACAGTCAGATATTTATTTATCTGAATTTTACATTTACAGCATTTAGCAGACGCCCTTATCCAGAGCTACTTACAATTGGTACAGACTTACAATCCAAGCCATTGTGGGTTAAGGGCCTTGCTCAAAGACCCAACAGTGGCAGCTTGGCAGAGGTGGGATTTGAACCCTGGACCTTCTGGCCCATAGTCCAGTACCTTAACCGCTAGGCTACCACAGTCCCACAGATATGGATTTCACACGTATTGAGCTTAAAGGACTCTGAAGTACACCTCCAGGGGGAGCAAAGGACAGCGGCTCATCTGACAGACGAGTTCTTTGCAAAGGTCCATGACTTATTCAACGGGTTGCAGAAGGCCCAGCAGCCTACATCATGGAAACATGCAGTAATTATCCCGTCTGACCCAATTAATTACAGATAGCCTTCACATCAAACCTTTGTAAGTTAATAGAGTGAATGATAACCGACTGTCATATGATTTGGTCATGTGACTGGGGCATTTAGGAAAAGTACACTGAGAGAAAATAGGCAAACATATAAAGAAATACATGAGTGTATCCAATAAATAAATCCATTTAAAGTAATTTTTTACTGTTGTATAGCTTGGAACAATGTAATTAATTTTAACAGCAGATACTGGCTTAAACCTCTATAGTGCTAATTAAACATCAACTCTCTGCATATATTTTAACTGCAAGTTATATAATCCATATGCTCTTTCCATGTGTTCAAACATCATATTTCAGTGGTTTACACAAATCTGTTACATGCTTTGTAGGATATTTGCATTCTATAATAGCAGTATTTGAATTATTATATGTAATAGCATTACTAAGTAATGATAAAATATATATATTTTTAATGAAGATTAATAATAATAATAACAATAAAAATAATAATGTAGCTTGCACTGTCTCTGCGGTATCGCTATTAATGCCATCCTGTCTAAATATTTAAGGTTCATTCTAAGTAAGTAAGTTGTAAGTATATACCAAAACATTAACTGAACGATGATATAAGGATTTCCAGATTATAATATAATATCACATTTTTTATTGGAATGCATTGTGGCTGCTCAGTACACATAGGCTATTAAGTCGTCACTGTCTCTGTGCTGCCTCCTACTGGGGTAAATGTAACACTGCCATTTTGGAAAGGTCTTGGTCGAGTAAGAAGGAGGCCATCACTTCAGTTTGTCATTTGCCATCTTTTGGACTTTTCACACACAGCCATCTCTAGGGTTTACAGAGAATGCAAAAGTATTAGCTGCTAATTAAACACGGCTAGTAAGCAAGATGGCCATTCAGTCCCATTAGGCTTGTACTTCATTAGCTGCATTCGATGAACAGACAATTAAATTGTTACTTGCAGTTATGTCTATGACAACTCTTTGTCAGATAAAGTTTCATGATTGTGACAGGCCTAGCAAGGTCTACATTTACAGTGGTGCTTGAAAGTTTGTGAACCCTTTAGAATTTTCTATGTTTCTGCATAAATATGACCTAAAACATCATCAGATTGTCACACAAGTCCTAAAAGTAGATAAAGAGAACCCAGTTAAACAAATGAGACACAAACTTTATACTTAGTCATTTATTTATTGAGGAAATGATCCAATATTACATATTAGTGAGTGGCAAAAGTATGTGAATTTGAAGGAGAAATTAGAGTCAGGTGTTTCAATCAATGGGATGACAATCAGGTGTGAGGGGGCACCCTGTTTTATTTAAAGAACAGGGATCTATCAAAGTCTGCTCTTCACAACATGTTTGGGGAAGTGTATCATGCCACGAACAAAGGAGATTTCTGAGGACCTCAGAAAAAGAGTTGTTGATGCTCATCAGGCTGGAAAAGGTTATAAAACCATCTCTAAAGAGTTTGGACTCCACCAATCCACAGTCAGACAGATTGTGTACAAATGGAGAAAAATGGAGGGAAATTCCAGACCATTGTTACCCTCCCCAGGAGTGGTCGACCAACAAAGATCACTCCCAAGAGCAAGGAGTGTCATAGTGTTGGTGAGGTCACAAAAGGACCCAGGGTAACTTCTAAGCAACTGAAGGCCTCTCTCTACATTGGCTAATGGTACTGTTCATGAGGTCCAGCCCAATCAGAAGAAACACTGAACAATACAATGGTGTGCATGGCAGGGTCTTGCAAGGAGAAAGCCACTGCTATCTCCAAAAAGACTAACATTGATGCTCATCTGCAGTTTGCTACAAGATCACGTGGACGAGCCAGAAAGGCTATTGGAAGAATGTTTTGTGGATGGATGAGACCAAAATAGAACTTTTTGTTTTAAAAGAAAAGCGTTATGTTTGGAGAAAAGGAAAAACACCAGTGAGCATTCCCAGCACAAGAACCTTATCCCATCTGTGAAACATGGTGGTGGTAGTATCATGGTTTGGGGCCCTGTTTTTGCGGCATCTGGGACCCAGGACGGCTTGCCATCATTGATGCGAAACAATGATATTCTGAATGATATCAGAGAAATTTCGAAAGGAAAATGTCAGGACAAATCTGTCCATGAACTGAAATCTCGAAAGAGCAAGGTGGGTATCATGCCAGTCAAGACAACGACCCTAAGCACACAAAGCCGTTCTGTACCAAAGAATGTTTAAAGCTTAAAGTTAAAGAAGAATAAGCTTCATGTTTTGGAATGGCCAAGTCAAAGTCCCTGACCTGATATCCAATGGAAATGCTGTGGAGGACCTGAACAGCGAGCAGCTAATGTGAGGAACCCCCCCAACATCCCAGAGCTGAAGCTGTTCTGTACGGAGGAATGGGCTAAAATTCCTCCAAGCCGGTGTGCAGGACTGATCAACAGCTACAGGAAACGTTTAGCTGCAGTTATTGCTGCACAGGGGGGTCACACCAGATACTGAAAGCAAAGGCTCACATAGTTTTGCCACTCACTAATATGTAATATTGGATCATTTTCCTCAATAAAAAAATGACCAAGTATAATATTTCTGTCTGTAACTCTTCTGTTGATACAGCTATTCACAGGCTCTTTTAGTTTTTATTGGTTTGGTCTACAAAGAAAATACTACATTTATCTACATCTTTGATTGATAAGTGCACTTCATTTACCAGTGCGAATGTTCCTCTTCTTATGTAACTATCTATGAAATAAAAATAAAGTGTGCAGAAGTGGCACTATACTGGATCAGTATGCTGGATAATAATACAAAGAAAACAAGTTTATAGTATATTCATTTTTTTAACAAAACAATACTCATGTTTTAGTATCTTAGTAGTGTTAGTATTAGTATGTACTTTTCCTCAATAACTAAGATTTGGTTTGGGTGATCACCTAATCAGCACCTCATTGTAGCAGTAGGAGGTGTGTCTGTTTGGGAATTAATCTGATAGTGGGATTTTATTGCTGCCATACCTGTAGATATGCTGATTTTAGGAAAATCTGGAGTGATGTCTTAATTTTTACATATCATATTATTTGGTAGGCAAAATGTGCTATGGTTTTGTTGTTGTTTTTACACTCAAAAATTTTTGCAATCACATAAGATTACAAATCCATCATACTAAATTACTGTATCCCTTTAAAGCCTGTAAATCGCCTCGAGGTCAGATGTAACTGACACAAGTTTGCGTCTCTGCATGTTGGCTTAGCACGCTAATTCCTCAAGAGCTCCCTGCTGCTCATGGAGTGCACTAGAAAGGATGTAGAACCCATTATTACAGACCCTATCTAGGACACCTCTGCAGTGAGTGTGGAGTATTTTTGTGGCTGGTCTGCATGGTTCAGGTGACTCGGTGTGGTTCACGCCACGCCCTCGGGTAACCAGTGGACACGCCCTAAACAGAGAGAGAAACACCTGACGCACAAAGAACTGGGGAAGGTTTTGTACGTAGAGACGAACGACATGGCGGCCGATGAGTCCATGTTTATGAGGACAGTCTTGGCACTTAACGAGCAGTTTAACTCAGATGATACTAGCTTAGCTCTGCCGTCCGAGGACAGATTAACCGCTCTAGAAAGCCATGGTGGACAACAGCGGCGAAATCGAGTGGAGCAACAAGTGCAGCAGCTGACTCTGTCCCGAAAAGCTAAACGGCCCGTAGTGAGAGGTAAGCTACAGCTTAAAGGAGATTATTGAAAACCAGACCCAATCCTTGAAATGTTTACTTACCGTTTGTGGAGAAAGTAGGTTCATTTTCGAGGACTGTAAAGTCTGCTGTTCAGTCAGCTTCCCTTAAGGCTCTATCTGCTGCATATAAATGAATGGTGAAATATACTCACATTATTCTAATGCTTTTGTGTTCTCAGAACTTTCACTTTTTACCCAAGCTCAGGCTTTCAGAGTAGTTAGTGGTTCAGCTTCTGTAATCAAATAGTTTTCAGTATTTTTGTACCATCTTAGTCCGTTTCATTTGGGAGCATCTTTTGACATTTTCATGTTATGTTGCATTGATGACTTTATTCTTCTGATCTATGTTGAAAATGTCAATGAATGCGAAAGCAAAAGTGTCACTTTCTCTATTTTTGTCAGTTAACTGAAGTGCAACTAAGTCTGAGACGACACAGTGGTTAAGGTACTTGACCAGAAGGTCCAGAGTTCAAATCCCAGCTTTGCCAAGCTGCCACTGTTGTGCCCTTAACCAGCAGGCTGAGGCAAGTGGCTATGTTAGAGGGACCAGTTACTTTCTACCTAAATGTGCGTTGTCAACACATGTGGACAAGAGAAAGATAATGATTATCATAATCGGTGGCTGAGTTGCCATCCTAAAGAACATAAAGATGGCACACCATACCCCCTAAAAATTAATAAATTTTTCAAACAAAGTGCTTAGACATTTAGTTTAGTGACTGTGAACTGCACCAAGATTCAAAGCCTCTTTTTGCAATTAGCTTATGTGTAATTGAAAGATTTTTAAGAATTTAAAGCAGTTCACAGTGTTTCAATTGTCAGTCAAACAATGTTGCAAGAATTTATGGATGTCTCCGCAAATCCTTAAACAGAAAGAGAACGTGATGTGATGATAATTATTATTTTTAGTTCATTCATTTTTTTTAACATATTATACCCACTTGTGAATGTTATGGTCGTGTGGGACTGTCTCCTATCCCACAGAGCACAGGGTACAGGATGTCAGTCCGTTGTGGGGACTACAGTGGTGGCTGTTGCAGTGCCGGGGATGGTCTTCTGACTGGCCTCACCTCCCTCAGACACAGCCAGTTGAATACGTACACTCATTAATGCATCTTGGAGCAGTTGTTGGGTTCAAATGAATCTTTATATGTATGAATTTTTATTGGTAAAAAAACTGCACAATTGAAAGGAGGTTCACATCCAGCCTGGATATCTGGGTGGGCATGGGGGCATACAGGTTTTGTATGGCATCCTGTGGCACATTTACCAACAGGTGGTGCAGCTGGGACTGTAGATCCTGCACATTCGTAGGCTGCCGAAGCGTCCCTGCTGGTCCTATAACTGCTCGACTGCCAATAAAATCTGGTGACCCGACAGGCTGGTGAACTGAGAAACCCTTGCTGTGTGTGGGTGAGCATTATCCTACTGAAAAATGCTAGTTTGAAGCCCTGCCATAAGAGGCAACATGTGGCCACAGGATGCCCTGCACTTATCACTGAGTTGTTAGTGTCCCTCATATCACTACTGGGGTGACCAGCTGTAGTATGCAATGGCTCCCAGAGATCATCACACCAGCAGCTGGGGCAGTGTGTCGCCCTACAGCAAAGGCGGGATTGAGGCGCTCACCACGAGGCTTCCATACTCTAACCTGACTCCCAAATAGAACCTGAATTTGTTGCTAAAGACAGTAAGGTTCCAGCCTATAGCAGTCCAGCTTTCCTGTTTATGACACAAATGCAAACGAAGGTGATGGTGGCTGACTGCCAACGACAGGACATGTAATGGGCACTATAACAACTAATTTCCTTAGGCAAAGGGGCTGGAAATAGTCCGGGCAGAGACAGGGGTGTGTAGTGAAGGTGCCACCTGTGTCTGGATGGTGGAATTTTCTGATTTCACACTCTGGACGGTGTCATTATGTTCGTAGTTTGGGAACTTTGTGCATTTTTCGACTCCTCTCTGTCTTATAAAATTCATATCAAGACACTGGATTTTTTCACCTCAGTAATATTTCTGGACTTGCCCATGCTCACCAGCCAGGATGCCGAACCTCTGATTGACTCTTTCATTTTCTCCTGTCTTGGCTATTGCAGCTCCATTTTCAATGGCATTCCACACACGGATCATTTTTCACCTCAGTGTGTTCAAAATTCAGCTGCCATAAATCTTTTACATGCTAGAAAGTCCACCCATATCACACCATTCAAATCTCTGCACGGTCTTGCTCCCCCTTATTTAGCTGAACTTTTACACTCGTACCGCCCTGCTCGTACTCTGCGGTACTCTGGCGTTGGTCTGCTTGCCATTACAGATGGGAGCAGATCTTGTAGTGTTATGGTCCCAAAACTTCAAAAATGACCACAAACTCTTTTCATTTTCTTCCTTTAAAACTGAACTCAGAACTTTTCTCAATACTTTCCTCACCATCCTCCAGTGATTTATTTATCTTCCCCCTCCCCTTCTCCCGTTTCTATAATCGTTGTAAAGCAACCTTGAGTATTATTAATGTTGTTGAAGAAGTCTATATGGCATATTTCCTTTATATGGCTGCTTGAGCTTTAGATTTGGATGAGATTTGTATGTTGGTTTACAGCTGTTCTGGTAACCCTAGTACTATAAAACAATCGTTTGAGATCTCATTCTGTAGAAGTTTCCTATTCAGGGCCCCACAAAGGCACAGTGGTTAGTACTATCACGTCAAACCTATAGAGACCTGAGTCTGAGGCCTGGCCCGGCTGCTGCCTGTGTGGAGTTCTCCCTGTGTCTGCTTGGGTTTAACCATTCAGACCATAATATGTGCAGTATAGTAGATGTGAATGAAAGACAGAATGAGGACTGTGTTAACACAGACTCCAAACTCTCCCACCTGTTTTAGACAGCATTCATAAACAGTAATTAGAACTGAAGAATGCTTTAAGCCTCACTCTTTTACATTTACAGCACTTTGTAGATGATGTTATCCAGAACAACTTACAATTGATACAGTCTTACTCTGTGCAGTCAGAAGAATTTGGGTTAAGGGCCTTGTGCAAGGGTCCAACTTTGGCATCTTGACAGTGCTGGAACTTGAATTTTTGGGTGAATAATCCACTTGTTAATCACTGCATGATAATGTGAATGACTCCTCAAATATCCAGTTGATGTTTGGAGTCTGGAATTAAGGAGTTTACCAGAGAAAAATAACCAAAATTTTTTCCAGCCATTTGAAAGGCTGAAAAAATACAATTCTCTCTTGCTTATTAAGTGTCAGGCTTTAAAGCAAACTTAAAACATGGACTGATGTTCTCCTGTAGTAGTAGTTTGTTCTTTGGCATACCGCCATGCACGTTGGGACCTGTGCCAGTGGTGGTGAGTTTTCTCTGTTTGTACACTATCCACCCAACAGTGGAGTGAAGCTCAAACTCTCAGTGATTTGGAACCTTGTCCAACCTGACGAGCGTCAACAAGTCTTAGACATCATAGCACAGGGCTCCATTTTTAAAAGGGCTGGGCCTCACAAATACACACCAGATCGTCATCCCATTGATTAAAGTACCTGGCACTACATTGCCTGGCTAAGTATTAACCACCCTTTTGTACAATTTGTATTGTTAGAAGATTGGAGTTATATGGCATGAACCCACACAGAATAGACATTAGGAGTTAAGTTAAAGGTAAAATTAGAGTCAGGTATTTTCTGCCAAGGGGATAACAATCAGATGTGAGAGTTTGGACATCACAGAGAGAAAGATTTTGTATAAATTGAGGAATTGAAAGAAAATTGTTGCTCAGTCGACCAACAAATCACTCCATGAACAAGGCATGTTTTTTTTTTTTTCTTTGTTTTTTATTTGGTTATGTTTAACGTCGCTATCAGCATCAGTGGCCATTTCAGCGACACACAGGTTACATCTATAAACAAGGTTATATCAAGCGTAGTCATTTATGTAAACTCAAGTCAGTGCCAATGTCGAGTAATCAATGAACCTAACACGTATGTCTTTGGACTGTGGGAGGAAACCAGAGTACCCTGAGTAAACCCACATGAACACGGGGAGGACATGCAGACTCCACACAAAGGACCCAGGCCGCATCACCCTGGGATTGAACCCAGGCGGTGCTGTCCACAGAGCCACCGTGCCACCCAACAAGACAAGTAATAGTCAACAAAGTCACAGTTACCCAGGGTAACTTCTAAGCAACTAAAGGCCCCACTCACATTGACTAATGTTAATGAGCCCACTATAAGGAGAATGGTGTACATGACAAGGTTGCAAGCAGAAAGACCTTGCTCTCCAAAAAGTACATTGCTGCCCATAAAGTGGCAGATGGGCAATCTAGAAGGCTATTGTAAAAACATTGGCTGTGGCTGGATGGAAGCATTATGTCTGGAGAGAAAAAAAAGATGGCATTCCAGCATAAGAGCCATATCCCATCTGTGAAACATGGTGGTGGTAGTATAATGGTGTTTGCCTGTTATGCTGCATTTTGGCCAGGACGACCTGTCACCATGGAGGAAACAGTGAACCCTGAGTTATACCAACTGAACTGAATTGAATCTCGAAAGAAAATGGGCCAGGGTGAAGTAAGACAACGACCCAGCACACAAGTCATTCTACCAACGAATGGTTACAGAAGACTGAAGTTAATGTTGTGTTATTGGCCACTATAAACTTGTGTATTTGTTAAAATGGTGTCCATTTGTTAAAAAGTGTACAATAATGCAAGATGATTACCTGCGCATAGTGTCCATGACTAATAAAGAACCTTTTCTGAGGATGATTTGCTATCAGAGACGTTATATGAGGAGGATACTGGTCACTGGTTGAAATATCTACGGAACTGTAGTACAGAAGCCCCGCCCCATCATTAGAAAGAACCAATCGGCTTATTGGTAAATGTGTTGGAGAGGGGCACAGCAAGTCTTGGCCCCTTTGTAGTGGTGGGATGCGCATGTGCAGTAGCCAGAACAACCTTAAAAAAATCTTTTTTTGTTATTTGAACCCAAAAATGCAAGGAAGTTGTATAATTTTTGTTAGATTCCTCCAGCGATTCAAAATAAGCTTTTTAAATGTTCATTTCTCTTCAGTTTTGGATATATAGGTTTCTCAAAGAATAGGAGTCTAAGAATAGGTGTTTTATGGCTGGAAATAACTGCCCGGTAGTGTTACCAAGATGGTGGCAGAGTGAACAGACTTCTCTTCTAATGACTTTGCTGTTATTCACGTCACAGAAATAATCACGGACTATTTCTTAAATATGCGTAAAACACATTGTCTGCATCAGGTTTGAATGTCAAGTTGTTTATTATTTTGTACCCTTGTTAAGTCGCCAAATTCGCCTCTCACCAAAAATAGCCATGAAACGGATGTGGACGAGATAACGAGTTTAGACTGTATACAAGTCTGAATTTTAGGTCTGATTTGAATATTAAAACACACTCTCTCTCTCTCTCACTCACTCTCACTCTCACTCTCACTCTATGTGTGTGTCAGAGAACCTGTCTAGTAGTCAACCAACAAGTACCACAACTTTCAAAAACGGATATATGAAGGTACATTCTTGTTTCTCATTCAATTCAAATACTCAGTGTGACTTTCAGTAGTGATGGCTTATTTGAATATGAAATCGCTTTTGCTGCAGCTCTTCCAATCTTTCGACAATAAGGATGCTTTTGGACCAAACAGATCTGTGCGGAGGATGGATGCATCTCATTGGTCAAGCCATGGAATCCCCCATATGAATGGGGGGTATGGGATGTCCCGGTATGGATCATATGGCAACAACATCGCCTGGCAGTCTGCGGGTTTGACCCTCCCCGCGATGCGATCTGCGTCTTCAGCTGACCGTCTCTACAGCACCTTCCCTTTCCAGCACGCTGTCAGTTCAGACGTTCCCCAAAACTCTCAGCAGTTTGGCTCATACCGGTCCACTACTCTTCAGCTTCCAAGCAAGTCCGTCTACGAGGACAATAACGATGATGTTTTTTTATCTGACAGTTCACATCTTCAGACCCCTTTGCAATCAGATCATCAGAAGGTGTTTTGGGAGAGACAGAACATAAAGAAAGCAATCAGTCAGCAAGGAGAGATGGCATCTTGGGTACAGAACATGCCCAGTCTTGGTCAGGACATGAGGGAGAGGCAGGGGGAATCAAGAAAACTACAATCCCAGACTTCTTCGTTGGCCAGCATGCCTACGAAGAGTATGGCAGTAGCCAAGGAGAAAGAACCAGCAGCTGAGACTGCAAAGTAAGGCTTGTGATTTGAAATTCTGTTTCGAATCTCTGGTTAATAATTGGAGGTTGAGGTGATGATAAATAAAAGATGGACTTATTTTGTGTTTGTGTTACAGACAGGGAAAGCAAAACGCACCGATGACTCTACGGCAGGCTGTGCATCATCTTAGCGACAAGAACGTTGAAAAGCAGCTCACTGGAGCGAACTTCATACAAAACCAGTGCTTCAACAGTGCAGATGCTAAGAAAAACGTGAGTAAATAGACGCAGTTTGTTTATACGTCAGAATTTAGGCGCCATATTCAAAGACAGTCTAACCATGTTATCTCACCACCTGTGATGGCAGAACGGCTTTCCCTCCATACACTACCTCGGAAAGCTGCCAACCTCGGCTCTTGCCCTTGCCATTCCTGAAATGTGACAAATGTCTTGCCAGCAATGAAATTCTACCTCGCTAAGCTGCCAAGTTTTGGGCCGACCGGTTGGTAGATGTTACTTTAATCCTACTGACAGGTCGCCTTCCCTGCTCTCTCCTCACCTTGCCGGCGTATCTTGACCCTGCACACTCCGCTGATGGCTCGCTGCTAATTGTTATTGCTCTGTTGATGTGTTAATCTCATCGTCGGTCTTTTAGTTGGCCGAAAGCATACGACACACGATTCACACGCTGATGCGCTATTTTGAACAATCAGCACTCCGGATGATGTACAGCCCCTGTCTGTTATCATCGCAGACTGAACTTTATTCACTTTACATCACAACAATCGTCAATCCCCGACTATTTCTCAGATTTGCGTAAATGAGTAGAAACTGTACATGTACATAGATGTTTTTGTACATTTTAAATGGGATTGTACAATCATGTGGACTGCTCAGTAAGTCTCCAAACTCGCCTCTCACCAAAAATAGTCACGAAACAGACGTGGGCGGAATAATGACGTTGTGCAGTTCTGTTTCAAGCGTGTTTGGTTTCGTTATTTAATTGTGGACAGATATGTGCCGTATAATGTCTCTCAGACATGTCCGTGGTTCAACAAAGGTTAGTATCCTTATTATTAAGGTAATTATCATACTTAAGAAGGCATGCAGGCCTTCTATTGAATCAGGAAGTGTCAGAGCGTAGCGGGTGTGGGCATGCAGCAGGATAATCCGCGTGCAGCCAGATGAACCAGCATGTGAAGAGATGACCCAGTGTTCAGTGTGTGCATCAGCAGGAGCCGTTTGGTTATCCTGGTGCTCTTTATAAGCCACATACTGATAAGACCCAGGTTGGATCTGCGTTCCGCTCTGTGCAGTTGGAACGTATCCCCATTGTAAATTGGGGATTATCTATAAGTAGCGGAAAGTCATACAAAACAAATATGAGTAACTTGGACAAAATAAGTCTTTAAACACGTCGACTGAGTTAGAACAGTCTCTAGTTTAAATATGAGCTAAGCAAGCAAACACAACTGGTAAGATGTTGTTCTTTCACGTGAATGGCGGACTTGTGCTCTTAAACTGTAGCTCCCAATCTCTGTTCAAGGATCCGCAGTGTTGATCGACTGTTGAGGTGACAGAACCGTGATCTACTGGATGAGAACCTACAGCAGAGAGTGATGCTTTCGGCAGCTGTTTCATGCATTCTGATTTGTGTCATTTTGTGGGGCGAAGTAACCTTATAGTGATCAAAGCCCTCATTATTTACATATCTAAAATGGATTCGGCCGGTTTTAGTGTGATTGGCTTCAGTGGTGTCATATAACCGATTCTGTGCCGCTCAACCACATGAACAGCCCAGTGCTTTTACTAGCTCTAATTCATAAGTCAAAGTTTCAGGCACTCGATGGTTTGTTTAAGAGACATGTTTAAGGGTTTGATTGCTGGCATGATGAGAAGGAAGCATTACATGTTTCGGCTGTGTTTTGAGTGCTATGTTGCTAGTCAACTAGATAGGCTCCCTAAATAATGCATTACTGATGATGGACTAAGGACACTATTAAGGAGTTAGTGATTCATTTTGAACACAACCATGTCTCCGGCATGGAAACTTCTGCAGCGAGCTGTTTGGATTACGTACGTGGCGAAAATAAGCCGCGAAGGTTCAACTCCGGAAACGATCGGAATAACGGATTTAATAAGACGCTTAAAACAGCATCAACCGCTGAATATGCAGAGTTTGACAAAGCAAAGTCACAGAAGCTAAAGCTTACGAGAGTGCAGAGCCAGGCACAAGCCAGCAGCCCCTGCTATCTTGTTTAACGGAGCATTCAGTGAATCTCAAATAAATAAATAAATAAATAAATACACATACATATATATATATATATATATATATATATTTATTATTATTATTTTTTTATTTTTTTATTTTTTTTTTACCACACAGTGGGGCAAAAAAGTTTTAGTCACCACTGATTGTGTAAAGTGCTCCTACTTAGAAAGATGCGAGAGGTCCGGTAATTTTCACATCATAGCTACACTTCAACTATGAGAGACACAATGAGAAAAAAATCCAGGAAATCACATTGTAGGATTTTTAAAGAATTTAATTGTAAATTCTGGTGGAAAATAAGTATTTGGTCAATAACAAACAAGCAAGATTTCTGGCTCTCACAGACCTGTAACTTCTTTAAGAAGCTCTTCTGTCCTCCACTCGTTACCTGTATTAATGGCACCTGTTTGACCTCGTTATCTGTGTAAAAGACACCTGTCCACAGCCTCAAATAGTCAGCCAGTCTCCAGACCTCAACCCCATAGAAAATATGTGGAGGGAGTTGAAAGGCCGGGTTGCCCAGCGACAGCCCCAAAACATCACTGCTCTAGAGGAGATCTGCATGGAGGAATGGGCCAAAATACCAGCTACAGTGTGTGCCAACCTGGTGAAGACTTACAGGAAACATTTGACCTCTGTCATTGTCAACAAAGGTTATGTTACACAGTATTGAGTTGAACTTTTGTTATTGACCAAATACTTATTTTCCACCATGATTTACAATTAAATTCTTTAAAAATCCTACAATGTGATTTCCTGGATTTTTTTTCTCATTCTGTCTCTCATAGTTGAAGTGTACCTATGATGAAAATGACAGACCTCTCATCTTTCTAAGTAGGAGAACTTGCACAATCAGTGGCTGACTAAATACTTTTTTGCCCCACTCTATATATTATAGTGATAGTGTGTGTGTCTGTAGAGAGATATAATTTATTTTTTCTATTTACCCCTGACAGTAGAGTAAGCTACACACCTATATAAAAGCCTGTTATCTCCCCACCAAGATAAAAATATTGTGAAACTGGTAGAATCCTTAAAAATACAGTGTTATACATTTTTGACCATACCGACCAGCTCTGCCTGAATGTATTCAATATTTCCAATTTCACAGAACGTATCAACAACATTTAAGTGTGGTATATCTGTCCATTTAAACTAGACTCGTGGATATCCGTGCTGATAATTGGCTACTGGCTGTGAGTTTACTGGCAGTGGTGCCTCAGTGGGTCAGGCTCTGGTCTAATAATCGGGAAGTTGTGGCTTCAAATCCTGGCTGTGCCATACTTCCAAAGTCCCTTAACCTTAAACTACTCAGCTCAATTGTGAGTAGCTCTGGATAATCATGAAGGTTCTAAATGTAATGCAAGTAATGAATGATCCAGTGAAATTTCAGTAAATGCCACAGAACATAACTCTGGGGCATGAGAATATTACCCTGAGCCATAGTTTCTGAAATGTACCTCCTCTCCTTTTAGATGTTTTTTCTACAAGGAATCCCAAAGCTGCTGAAGCTCCTAGACTCGGACAACGAGGAGGTGCAGCGAGCAGCAGCAGGTGCGTTGAGAAACGTTCTCTATGAGAACAGTGAGAACAAGATGGAGGTAAAAGACTGTGACGGTGTTTCCGTGATTCTGCGCTTGCTTAGGAGGAATCGTGACACAGAGACTCGTCGTCAGCTCACAGGTCAGTTCCTCAGTTTTAACCGCTTCGTTTAACAGGTCTAGGCTTAGTTTAATTTACTGTGCACTATGACAGCTTTGTAAGTCTGTCAGGTAATTATGTAATGTGGGGTAAGGTCACTCTACCTGTTTTTGGTGGCGACACATACCTACCTATTCATCTTTGCATTCCAAGCTTCAGCACGCTGGCAGTGTGAGCTCCACCAGGGTTAATCAGTCATTTTCTACTCATTTAATTTTCATTGTAATACTAATGACAAATGTCATTTCATTGAAATAATACTATTAAATCATGTTAAAAGCTCATTTAAAGCCCAAACCAGAAAATGTTTTTGGACGGTAGGGAAAATGCAAATTAAAAACAACACGTTGTTTCTTACATTCACACTTAATGAGCTGGATTAAGCAGGTATGAGAATGAGTGAGGAATGAGTCTGTCATGAAAACCAGTTTACCTGGTAGCATCCTGAACATTGTTAGTACAGAACAGCTGGAAAACCCATCGGCTTTGAACGTGAACCCTGTCTTTGATGCCGTGTATAATTGCTGTTGTTAGTTATCGGGCTTTTATCCAGACAGTACTTAAATTACACATGTCGAGTTGTCCAGTTCTGGGTCCTTGCTTTTCATTTGTGTGTTCAGTATGCATGTGAATTTCAGTGATTCGAGTACAATCCAGTGTTTGCCTCAGAATTAGTGGTAAGCTGATGGGTGCTGTGTAAATAATATGCCGTTCCACTGCATATAATTCAATTGCCAAGTACCGGGAGTGTCTTTTGTGAGAGAAGACAAAAACTGCACCCCCCTCCACAAGTACTGGCACCCCTGGTAAAGATGAGTAAAGAGTTTTAGGTGAATTACGTTAATCTCACAATGAAAATTTGAAAGAGCCTACCTGTTATTGAAGTACATTTACTTACCTGGGAAAAAGTCCCCCAGAAAGAAATTATTATTTTTCTTAACAAAACCATGTGTTGCAATTATTGGCACCCCATGGTACAACCTCCTTTTGCAAATTAAACAGCACTGTCTTCTCCCTTAACAGCTTAGAAGGTTGGAGAGTGCAGGGCAGAAAATTTGAGACCTTTCCTCTTTACAGAATCTCTCCAGAGATCCTGTAGGTCCTCTCTGGTGCACCCTCCTCTTCAGCTCACCCTGCAGGTGTACTGTGGGGTTTAGATCAGAGGACTGAGGTCATGGCACAATTTGTAAAGCAAAAGTAAAGCATTTCTGCGTTTATCTGGATGTACGTTTTGGATCATTGTCCTGTTGGTAGATCCATTGAAGACCCATAGTTTCTTGGCAGAGGCAGACAGGTTTTTTTTGTTTACATGTAACCCTCTTACACTAAAGAGGTTTCTGAGTGCTTTGGAGGCAAAATAAGTGGGCATCACTTTTTGTTTTTTTCTTTTCCAACCTTGAGTGTTTGTTGCCAAAACGCTTTAATTTTGTTTCCTCTGACCATAATCCATGGTTCCATTTAGAGTCCCAGTAGCGTTTAGTAAACCCCAGGTGCTTAGATTTGTGGTTATATGACAGGAAAGGCTTTTGTGCTCCAAATGGATTCTTCGTATCTGTAGTACAGGTGCGTGATATGTCTTGTCTTATATCTTAATTGCTGTTTTAACAATGTGTGAGCTGACATTCCGTATGTCACTCAGTTTGGAAAAAAAACAGTCATAAATATGCCTTAAGAGTTCACATATTCACTGCATCATGTAGCCAGGTAGGGCAAGCTACTGCACATGCAAGTGCCCCAAATCAAGCTAGCGTACAACCTAAAAGCACATGACTGAACATACTGCACTAGGAGACAAAACACAGACACCACCAGCCTCAATCTGTCATTCGATTTAATTGGCTCATCCTCACTCATGTGGAGAGGGTTTGGTTTTGAAAAGATGAACGTTCAAAGGATGGCGATCTGCAGACCGTGTCAGAAATCGTTTGTCGTTTAAGACAACTCTGACAACTTAACTTATTTCACCGTCTGATTCTGACAAACTTCAGGAGTCAGCTGTCCACTGCAGGCTTAGACCAGCTAAGGTACCAGCACAAAAACACACCCAGCAAACGTCTGAGAAATGTGCCAACTTCTAAGGCATAACAAATGCTGTCACCAGTTACGTCGCAAAACACAGTGCCAATTCAGGTGGTAGGTAGGCTCAGACAACTTTTGAATACTTTAGACCCAAGATATACACTGCCAAAGTATCGTCTAATTATCATTATTGACAAGATCCCAGAAAATGTTGAGACGACATTTGCTTGAGTAGCAGTTAAACACAGCACTGACTCTCTAATAGAAATATTTTGTGACTGCAGGTTTGATTTTCAGCTCAGTTCTTGGTTGTTTTCCTCAGGCTTGCTCTGGAACTTGTCCTCTCATGACATGCTGAAGGAGCAGCTGGGCAGAGAAGCTGTACAACCCCTCACTGACAACGTGCTTGTGCCTTGCTCCGGGATCTCAGAAGGTGAAAATCCCAAACTGGAGCTACTGTCTGATCCTGAGGTCTTCCTCAATGCTACAGGCTGCCTAAGGTGGGATTTGTGTTTGCACATGTACGTCCCAAACATGGGTCATGTGTAGTGTGGAAAGAGTCTGACAGTGTGCATATGCATTATCTGTAACGTTGTAGCTACATACAGCGGTGCTTGAATGTTTGTGAACCCTTTAGAATTTTCTGTATTTCTGCATAAATATGATCTAAAACATTTTCAGATTTTGCTAGTGTGCTTAGGGTCGTTGTCTTGCTGCATGACCCACCTTCTCTTGAGATTCAGTCCATGGACAGATGTCCTGACATTTTCCTTTAGAATTCTCTGATGTCATTCAGAATTCATTGTTCCATCAGTGATGGCAAGCCGTCCTGCCCAGATGCAGCAAAACAGGCCCAAACCATGATACTACCACCACCATGTTTCACAGATGGGATAAGGTTCTTATGCTGGAATGCAGCGTTTTTCTTTTAAACCAAAAAGTTCTATTTTGGTCTCATCCATCCACAAAACATTCTTCCAATAGCCTTCTGGCTCGTCCACGTGATCTTTAGCAAACTGCAGACGAGCAGCAATGTTCTTTTTGGAGAGCAGTGGCTTTCTCCTTGCAACCCTGCCATGCACACCATTGTTGTTCAGTGTTCTTCTGATGGTGGACTCATGAACATTAACATTAGCCAATTGAGAGAGGCCTTCATTTTGCTTAGAAGTTTACCCTGGGCTCCTTTGTGACCTCACCACTATTTCACACCTTGCTCTTGGAGTGATCTTTGTTGGTCGACCACTTCTGGAGTCCAAACTCTTTAGAGATGGTTTTGTAACCTTTTCCAGCCTGATGAGCATCAACAACTTTTTCTGAGCTCCTCAGCATCTCCTTTGTTAATACCATGATACACTTCCACAAACATGTTGTGAAGAGCAGATATTGATAGATCCCTGCTCTTTAAATAAAGCAGGGTGCCCACTCACACCTGATTGTCATCCCATTGATTGATAACACCTGACTGTCACATACTTTTGCCACTCACTAATATGTAATATTGGATCATTTTCCTCAATAAATAAATAACCAAGTATAATATTTTGTCTCATTTGTTTAACTGGGTTCTCTTTATCTACTTTTAGGACTTGTGTGAACATCTGATGATGTTTTAGGGCCTATTTATGCAGAAATATAGAAAATTCTAAAGGGTTCACAAACTTTCAAACACCTCCATCTCTTAGCATCTGTTAATGTCTTTCTACGCATGCCTTTTTTGTTTATAGAAACATAAGTTCGGCTGGGCCAAATGGGCGCAAATCGATGCGAGAATGTGACGGCCTCATCGATTCCCTTGTGTATTACGTCCGTGGAACGATTGCAGATTACAAGCCTGATGACCAGGTATTTTTTGTGTTCAAGATTTCCTCATGACAAAAAACTTTCCCTAACAAAGCTGTGCCTGTTTAAGTCTGTTAGAAGAGTTTATAGTAAACTCCAGGTAAAACAAAAGCTTTTGTATGTATCATAACAATGCTGGCTTTCTGTGAGCTATTATTGAGTGCTTAGCCAGTGTTGACTTGAGGCCATTGTTCCATCTCGGTGGAAAGATTACTTTGTGGTTTCTCCTCTGCAGGCTTTGGAAAACTGTGTGTGCATCCTGCATAACCTCACCTATCAGTTTGAGTCGGAGCTTCCTGAAAAACTCAAGCCCATAATGCAGGAGTCCAGACAGAGTGCTGCCGTCGAGACTCAGAGACCTGGGTGCTTGATTATGAGGAACACCAGACTCAGTGAGACAGAAGATGTTAGTAGCTGTTTGAAAGATTTAACTTGGGGAATGGGTGCTTGTAGAAAGAACTAATGTTCCACTGTTAAGTGCACCAGATACGTATGCCGTTCAAATATACACAGAGTAGCCAGTTAAAATGATGTACAGTTTAATGCCTTACGATACCAATCAGACCATTTTATGTACACAATCGCAAACGTGACTACTGTACACAAAAGGTAAAAGCCAATCGAAAGGTTTCCTTGGATCTTACGTGTAGCACAGTGTGCCATTTGTGGAGCATTTTCTCAAAAGCAATGATTTTTTTGTATTGTAATACAAAATTGTATTAATAGTTAAACTGTGGTAGCCTAGCGGTTAAGATACTGGACTCTGGCCCAGAAGGTCCAGCGTTCAAATCCCACCTCTGCCAAGCTGCCACGTTGGGTCCTTGAGGCAAGGCCTTACCAAACTGTCTGTGGCGTTGTAAGACTGTTTACAATGTAATCGCTCTGGATAAGGGGGTCTGCTAAATGCTGTAAATGTAAACTTCTAACACTGGTGTTTTTTTGTTGTTGTTATTACATGGCAGTCAGAGCCAGCCTGCCCCATGTTAGAGGAAAATGGTAACCCTCAGGGTGTGGAGTGGCTGTGGAACACCATCACCATCCGCATGTACCTGTCCCTGCTTGCCACTAGCAGTCGCCAACTCACACAGGAAGCAGCCATAGGAGCAATGCAGAACCTCACAGCAGGCACTGGAGGGGTAATACCCATGTTCTTAATGTCAATATATAATGCAGGTGTTTATTTAACAGTGGTTCAGTGGCATCATTTTGGAGGGGAGCTGATTTAAGTTAAACACTCACTCTAGGGTGAGAACACCAAAGAACGTTAAGCTCTGTATTGTAACAAGAGTGCATGTTTATTGTTGGATTTATTTATTAAATACACAGAATTGAAAAAATACAGTGGTACCTCGGTTCTCGACCACCTCGGAGCTCATCAAATTCGGTTCTCGGCGCATTTTGACTACAAAAATTGATTTCAGTTCTCGTCGTTTGCTCGGTACTCTGTGCACTTGCTTAAACTTATGAGTCGTAGTCCGTGACTTGTTTCAGCCTAAACTCGATTCACGATTCAGTGCACGGTGACTCTGATTCAGATTCACAACAGTTCTCCGCTGTGTTTGTCGTGTTCTTTGTTGTTACATCTACAGGACTGTATGCTTAGTGCAGTAACTCTAAAATGGTTAGTAATGACAGCCAACTGAAAGAAAAACTGGCTTTCAGGCTGAGCAGTTAGCAGCATTAGCAGTTGCTTTTCACTTTCAATGTATTACTCACTAAATTACATGAGATTTTTCAACACTTTATAATAAAATAAGCTTTGAGTGTTAATGATTTTGGCAAACTCCAGGTTAATATAAGCGTTAATGTTCATCGGTTCTTGATACATTTAACTTATGAATTTGTCGGAACATATCCCCATCATAAATCAGGGAGCACCTGAACAATACAGCTCCATTACTGCATGTAATGCCTTATACAGTGTGGATTTCTGGGGCACTGGAACGGATTCATTCGCTTTATCCTACGCTCGGTACTCGTCACTTTCAGTACTCTACAATCCTTCAAGAGCAAAGGTACTATTGTACAGTCGAACCCAGCTTTCTGAATTCCTGCTGTAACTTATGGGTTATTTAAAAACCCTGACCTTCTTCCGAACCACTAACTTGTTACGAATGGGAAAATGACAAAAGAGAATGGTGGTCTGAATAATTTCGCACCTCTTCTACAAACTCCACTTATGTGTTATTCTGTAATTAATTATGAGGTAGTAGTTGTTTATACTAGGAAGAAATATGGTTTGAGAGTACAGAAGACTCATACACTTGGTTGTAGAAGTAATGGAAGAGACTCACATTAAAGGGATGCAGTCCTACACGATCCACAAATAACAGGGCCAAAGAGAAAGTCCACTATATAATGCTGAAGTTATTAATTATAGGTATGGTTTAAAACGTATAGAATTGAGGTAGGAATTGTCCCTTCAGAAATTATGGGTATTGAGCTCCATCTATGTTTATGAAACAAATTTCAGACTTCTATGGTACTGTACAAAAGTCTTAGGCTACCATTAGATTTGGTTTTTTTAGCAATGGAATAATGACCATATATAATGAATTAAAATATATAAATAATAATGAATACATAGGAATATAAATGATTTAATTATTTTTATACTTATGTCTCTTTATTAGAATAAAACCCTAAAGTACAGGAAATGTGTGTGCAGTATTAAAAAACCCAGAAATAAATCCACAGTCCAGACCTGAATATATGGAGGCAGTATGGAAAGAAAGAAATTAAAAAAAGAAGAACTCTGGGAAGTGCTGCAAGAAGCCTGGTATAATATTCTTGAGGATTATTTCAGAAAACTTCAGGACAGTCTCCCCAAAAGATTTCAGGATGTACTTATACTGACCTTTGCATGTATAAGCCATTTTCTTCTGGAAATTGTGGGTTTTTATTTTGTATACGTACAGTATACAAAATTTTTTTTTTTTTTTTTTTTTTTGAATGTTTGTCACCTTAAGTGTTTGGAACATCAAACCAATTTAAATATTAGTCAAAGACAACACAAGTAAACACAAAATGCAGTTTTCTAAATGAAGGTGTTTATTGTTAAGGGGAAAAAAATCCAAACTTACATGGCCCTGTGTGAAAAAGTGAATGCCCCTAAACCTAATAACTGGTTCGGCCACCCTTAGCAGCAACAACTGCACCCAAGCGTTTGCGATAACTTGCAATAAGTCTTTTACAGTGTTGTGGAGGAATTTTGGCCACTCATCTTTGCAGAATTGTTGTAATTCAGCCACACTGGAGGGTTTTCCAGCATGATCGGCCTTTTTAAGGTCATGCCACAGCATCTCAATAGGATTCAGGTCAGGACTTTGACTAGGCCACTCCAGTCTTCATTTTGTTTGTCAAGTTCGTTTCAGCTTGACATTCTCCTTCAGGATTTTTTGGTAGACAGCAGAATTCATAGTTCCATTTATCACAGCAAGTCTTCCAGGTCCTGAAGCAGCAAAACAGCCCCAAACCATCACACTACAACCACCATATTTCACTGTTGGTATAATGTTCTTTATCTAAAATGCTGAGTTACTTTTATGCCAGATGTAATGAGACACACTCCCAGAGAGTTCAACTTTTGTCTTGTCAGTCCACAGAATGTTTTCCCAAAAGTCTTGGGGATCATCAAGATGTGTTCGATGAGCTTTAATGTTCTTTTTTCTGGTTTTCATCTTGGAACTCTGCCATGCAGGCCATTTATTCCCAGTCTCTTTCTTATGGTGGAGGAATGAACACTGACCTTAACTGAGGCAAGTGAGGCCTGCAGTTCTTTGGATGTTGTTGTGGGGTCTTTTGTGACCTCTTGGATGAGTCATCGCTGTGCTCTTGGGGTAATTTTGGTCGGCCGGCCACTCCTGGGAAGGTTCACCACTGTTCCATGTCTTCGCCTTTTTTTGGATAATGGCTCTCACTGTGGGTTCGCTGGGAAGTCCCAAAGCTTTAGAAATGGGCTTAGAAACCCTTTCCAGACTGACGATCTCAATTACCGTCTTTCTCAATTGGTCGGTAATTTCCTTTGCATCTCGCATGATGGTAGCTTTTAGGATCTTTGGTGTACTTCACTTTGTCAGGCAGGTAATATTTAAGTGATGTCCTGATTGAGAACAGGTGTGGCAATAATCAGGCCTGGGTGTGGCTAGAGACAGTGAACTCAGGTGTGATAAACCATAGTTATGTTTTAACAACAGGGACAATCACTTTTTCACACAGGGCCATGTAGGTTTGGATTTTTCTCTGTTAATAATAAACACCTTCATTTAAAAACTGCATTTTGTGTTTACTGGTGTTGTCTTTGACTAATATTTAAATTGGTTTGATGTTCCGAACACTTAAGTGTGACAAACATGCAAAAATTAAAAAAAAAGGAAATCAGGAAGGGGCAAACACTTCTTCACACCACTGTATTTCTTGTATTTTTTGTTTGTACCTTAAAGAGTCAATATACCATTGCTAAAACAAAGAAATCTAATGGTGGCCTAAGACTTTTGTACAGTACTGGTATGTTCCACATCACATTGTTATACTGTCTGGTTAATCTAATACTTCGTAATGTGGCTTTTAGGTACCACAAGCTATGGCTAACACCATAGTGCAGAGGGAGGGAGGTCTGATGCAGGTGAAGAAGATACTGCAGGACAGCGAGGAAGAAGTGAAGAGAGCCTCAGTGGGTCTGATCAAAAATGTGTCTCGCTACAAAGAACTCCACTCAGACATCAGTGAGCATGTGTCCAACCTTACTGTTACACACACCAATGAATAAAAGGATATTGTTAATAAATACTTGTGCATGATGGCAAAAAATGGGCATCTTTTACTAGCCTATCATTGTTGCTATAATTACTTACCCATAGCAGCCTGACATTCACAGAGTTAAAGGTTTTTCTCATTTTATTCAGATTTCTGGTCATTCAGCAAATGCTCTTCAACCTTGTCAGGATAAATCATCATGTGTTGTTTTGTTATATGTAGTTAAGCAGGCGTTGCCAGAGCTGGTTGCACTGCTTTACACTTCAGAATCAGATGCGGTGCAGCGTACTGAGGTCCCATCGGTCTGCCACATTCTCAACAACCTGAGCCAGGCCTCTGTACAGAACGCCCTCGCTGTTCTCAACCACGGGATGCTGCCCAGAATTATCAAGCTCAGCAGCAAAGACAGGTAGCTTATAAGTTGTATCAGTAAGAACCTGAGGTGCATTTCAGATTTAGTCATGATTTATGATATGATGTCTCTGAATTTTCAGTGTTCTTGGTAAGGGTGGGTGCTGGAAAGGACCTCGCCGTACGATACGATTATATCACGATACGTTGTGATACGACGCACATTCTGATGTGTTCTGATCTGATGTATAAAAACATCTGAAATGCAAGTTAGTGTGTGTAATCTGAGTCGTCTTAATTCATCACACTGATGATTCAGCAGTCAAAGTGAGTCAAAACCATCTGTAACATCTGCAGGAGATTGTAGTTTACACCCCATTTAAAATGTAGATATGTTGATCTGAAAATCAATGTACTACATCACAAAAATAAATAGCGCGATTGTTTCAAGGCAACTGTACAAGTTTAGATTATCTCCTAATATCTGTGTCCAATCTTAAACTGAACAAGCCTAGGGCGACAGTGGCAAGGAAAAACTCCATAGGTGTTATGAGGAAGAACCTTGGGAGGACCAAGATTCAAAAAGGGACCCAACCTCCTTGGGTGGCGTAGATGATGTTTGTTTGTTTTTTTTTCTAAAAAATAGTCTTTATTGAGGAGTTTATCAACGACATTACAACAAACAACCACAGAGCAAGTGATGAACACAAAGAAACCATGAACATAACATGGATTAAAGCCAAATCCTCTAACTTACAAACTCCTCTAGTTTTTTATTTAAACCCTAAATAATACAGATAATCAAAACAGAAAAAAAGGGAAAGAGAGAAGGAGGGGGAAAAACAAAAAACAAAAGAGGGAAAGAAATAAAGAAAATAAAAATTTTAACAAGAGAAAGAAGACAAAGAGACGAGAAGAAATCTAGTCAGCCGGCATTATTTGAAGCAAATTAAATATTTAAGAAAAGGACTCCACTTGGAATAGAACGCAGAGATGATAAATTAAGAATGAAACTTATCTAAATTAATAAGTATTGGAGTGATATTTCAAATAAAATGTCAACTATGCACAAGTAGTCCGATACACAGAGTCACTCCAGGATCCTGAGTCTAAGCAGGAAAGTCCTTGGCGCCACTTCGTCCCCAGATAACCGGAGGAGGGTGAGGGTTACTGCCCTCTGGTGTGGTGCTGAGTAATGGTACCCTTAAAGAGAACACACAGTACATGGGTAGTTCATCAAAGGTTTAAACCCACTGTTTATTGGTGGACAGTACCACAAAATGATTTGCTAAATACAGTGTTATAGAGCTGATTATTGGGACTGTGGTAGCCTAGCGGATAAGGTACTGGACTATGGACGAGAAGGTCCAGGGTCAAATCCCACCACTGCTAAGCTGCCACCGTTGGGTCCTTGAGCAAGGCCATTAACCTACAATTGCTTGGATTGTAAGACTGTACCAATTGTAAGTCACTCTGGATAAGGGCGTCTGCTAAATGCTGTAAATGTAAATGATTATTTAAACCATGAAGTCAAGCCGAAAACGTCTTGATGCATGCTCAGTGATCCAGGTAAGAAAATCCCAGAAGTTGAATCTGTTCATCTGGACGTATGGACATAATCTATGTCCAGATGAACAGATTCAACTTCTGGGATCAAGCCGAAAACACTGTGTATGCTAAAAACTGGTGAAACACACACACCCCAACCTGAAACTAGAGATGATGGAAGATGGATTTGTTTTTTTGGAGTTTGGGATTTTTGATTAAGACACACAGCTGTCATCTCTGTTCTCTTGTGTTGTTGGTTTCAGTCGCTAATATGTTGTGTTTGACGTGATAAATGTTGCAGCTCCCATTGCTGTGGGTAACCAGAACCCACCTATTAATGAACGTTACCTTCAAAAATCCTGAGAATAACTTGGGCTCCCATTAGATTGGACATACCATTGTTTTAGTAATGGCATAATGATCATATATAATTATTCCTCAGTCTTTATTAAAAAAAACGGAACTGTGTATGCAGTATTAAAGAGCTGATTTTTTAATAGCTTCAGTAGGCTACAGTGGCAAGTATTTAGTGACCTCTCCTTACACTTCGTTCGGGTGCCAAGTTGACCCTTCTACAGTCTGAAGGAGCTTGATCAGGAATGGTCTTTTTCGGAAGGACAAGCAATGCTAAAGCTCACAATGATTTGAATGAAGATCAGTGGAAAAGAGTATTAAGGAGTGACTACTCCAAGTTTGATATTTTATATGTTGCTAAAACAACAAATCTAATGGTGGCCTAAGACTTTTGCACCGTACTGTAAATCTGGATTGTGCTAGTCCAGCTTCTTACTTCTCTGCACGTTTAGCTATCATAAAGGACAATATAGTAATTATGACACACTACTGTAGGATTTACCTAAATGAATATGAACAAAGCAGGCTTCATCTTCACTGGTTGTCTTTCTTTGACATGGGGCAGGTACGGACCCACGAGGACTGGCCAGGCTGCAAGTCTTCTGTTGCACACTTTATGGAAGCACTCGGAGCTTCATGGTAGCTATAAGAAGGTCAGTAGCCAGTTGTTGATTGTTTATCCATGGTAACTGGCAAGGCCAGATACGGCGGGTGCTGGGTCAGGCTGTGTCCTCCCAGATGCATGCCATGCCCTCCCTGCCCTCCCGCATGCCTTCAGCCAGAAATGTTACATTTTTAACCGGTGATTTCATTTTATTTCTCAGATTCTTTCCCAGTAGTTTTTAATTGGCCTCTTGAATAGTGCCAAGGGCTTCTTTTTAGTGCATATTTGTGCATGATCTACTCCATAAGCTACTCTGAGCACACAGAGCATAACACTCCCGGGCCATGTACAAGCTCTGTCTCTGTCTGTCTCTCT
>JAJAGP010004650.1:0-45651 GCA_025084515.1 Ancistrus triradiatus
CAGATCTATTTATATAGCGCTTTTTACAATGGAGCATTGTCTCAAAGCAACTTTACAAGTTTAGATTATCTCCTAATAACTACGTCCAATCCCAAATTGAGCAAGCCTAGGGCGACAGTGGCAAGGAAAAACTCCCTGAGTTATAGGAAGAAACCTTAGGAGGACCAAGACTCAAAAAGGGACCCAACCTCCTTGGGCGAAGTGCATTATTATTTTATTTGACTGTGTTTGGATTGCACTGCATATTTCTCTTAGCATGGTATTTATTCCTTTCAAAGAGTCATGCACAACACTGCTTCATAAATGTTCTGCTTCAGTCAGAATTCTGTTTTGTTCACAAGTGGCACTTTTGGCTGGACGCCTGATTGGTGGTAGTGTGTGAGGAAGATGCAATGAAATGCAATGTAAAAAAAAAAAGAATGACTGGTTCAATGAAATAAATCCACGTTAGACAGTATATGTAATTTTTTTTTATGACACAAATAAAAAGGCAGTTTACACAATAGTTTTTTTTTCTTTTTCTGAGACATTTTGGGGAATTTTTGCTGGGCTTCCCCAGTCCAGAGGCTTTCTTTTATGGTGGCCATTTGTTATTCTTGGGCATGGATTATGGTACTTGTATGATAATTGTAAATGAACGTGCATGATTTGCAAACAATTGCTATGAATTAACATACACACGTTTTACTAACATTTCTGTTTACGCAGTTTGTGAGAGTCTGCCAGAAAGTTTTCGGGAAGGCCCATTTTATGTATAATGTACTCGCTTTTTGCTCGTCTTTTTCATGAAGGTTTCATGAATGAGGCCCTCGGAGACAAAGTAGATGAGATGAAGTTAAGTGTTGTAATCCTTATATGGACTTTTAATAACATAGGCTCATGTGACATACTTTGCTTGACAAAGAAAAATATTTGCTAGAACATACTAAATATATGGAGTGTGGAGCAGTAGTAAGCAAGTGGTAGGAAATGGTGAAAGCAAACAGGAATCAGTATTTGAGGTTAGAAGCTTATTATTACTTAAGTCATGGACAGCATCTATCAGTGAAATTAATGCTCATTTATACTCCATGTTTAACTGCCTGTGGTGGGAATTAAAATCTCCTGGTTTAATTGTGCAACTATGCCAGAATGGAATTGTGTGAATTTGGCCAGACACAGTAGTAGTTATCCACGTTAGTCACAATGCATCATGGTCTGCTTTAACAAGCTTTTAATCAAATTTGTCAACAGGAGGGTTGCACATATTTTGTCAACCCTGTCACACTGTTGTCAAGCAGAAATTTGGACAGAGTTGGAAAAGAAATGGATATTTTTCCACTACACAATAAAACGCATCAATATCCCCAAATGGGAATCGGTGGATTTTCGGGTTCTGTTTCCAATTAATTTTCCACCAATGTGAGAGCCAACTGGAGCAATCCCTTCGACAACACAAAATCTGTAACAAACTTGCTTGTAAAGCAGCTTTTGTTGTGTTTCACAAAGCAGATTTTTCCAGAAGTTCAAAATAAGTGTTAAGATTAACTGTTGCTTTGTCTGATCAGCTCTTTTATTCTGCAACACAATGACTGAAAAAAAAACGACAACTTTTGAGTCAGTAGAATCCGATAGAACACACTAAACAATAACTTTCACAATATCATCATGGATTTAAATTATCATGATATTCCATAATATTGTTCATCGGCACAAGGCTAGACAGTCCATGGATGAAGCGGAGACTTGACTCCGTTTTAGTAGCCTTCGGTAGTCTTACTTGTGTAAGTGCAGTAAAAACTGTGACAGCTTTGCTTGTAAAGCAACTTTTGTTGTCTCACAAACAGACACTCTTCCAAATGTTCAGTGTATATTAAGTGCTCAGATTAACTGTTCCTTTGTCTGATCATTTCTTTTATTCTGCAACACAATGACTGATTAGGAAAAAAAACTTTGAGGTTTATGAATTTCATTATCCATAATGGTCAGATGAAAAACCAAAATTTTGAAAAAACAAAATTTATAAGTTTGTTTGTAAATTTAAGTTAATTTATAGGTTTATAAGTGCACTAAAACCCTTAAGACGTTGTGATGAATTGTGCGTCTTGCTTATGGTTTGTCTATGTGCATTAGAGCTGCAACTAACGATTATTTTAATAATTGATTAATCGGTCGATTATTTTTCCGATTAATCGATGAATCGGGTTTTAAAAAAAAAAACTTTCCATGTCTTTATTTACATCAATATAACATTAAATAACAGAGCAAAATAAGTGCTTACAATAAATGAATAATAATAAATTCAATTCATTAATAAATTAAAATAACAAATTAAATAATAAAGAAAAATAAGTGCATCTCTGATGCAAACACACATACAACTCAAACTCATTCACTCCCTTTCTTTAGGAACTTTGCATTGCAATCCAAAAATGTTATCATGTCAACATGCTCCAGGGCTAAAGCTGGCTCTCTTTTTAGAGGCTATGGCCCTGTCCACAACGAACACAGGTGTTTTTTTTTTAAACGCAGATTTTTCTATGCGTTTTGACCTTTCGTCCACACGAAAACGGCGTTTTAGTCGGTTTAGGTCACTGAAAATGGACTTTTTTTTTGCAAAAACTCCTTCCAGGGTGAAGATTTTCAGAAACTACTCTGTTTTTTCAGCGTTGTCGTTGGACTGGGGGGGAAAAACCAGAGTTTCTTGCTTGTAACGTCACTTTGTGCGCCAGTATCTCCTTTGTTTACATGAGGCGATTTTTATGCAATAGTGGGCGTAGCCAAAATAGTGCCTGCTGTAACACTGCTGACCGAACTTGTTACAAATCTACATATAAATGTACAATTATTAGTTTTTCATTACACTGAAGAACAGAGGCGTCAGAAAGCGCTACGGAGGTCACTACTATATCCATCACAGCCACGAAGCAGTTCCCGCCCCCGGCGTTGCCGGTTTTGGACGAGACCCGGTCGGACCTCTCGTTGGTGGGATAGCTTTCAAAACGAAGTGGTTGTTGAAGAACAATGGCGAGAAAATGTTCGTATGCGTAGGACGTTGCTGTTGTCGTTTAGTGAGCTGCGTTTTCATGTGGACGAAGTTTTTTTTAAACAGTGCTTGTGTGGACGGGATGTGTTTTATAAACGAATGTGAAAACCCCCGTTTTAGAAAATACCCGTGTACGTGTGGACATAGCCTTAACGCTAACTTATTTTGAAGATTCCGTGCCGGCTCCGCCTTGCTCCGTTCAATCGCTCATGTTTTTTTTTCCAGCGCTGACCGCAAGTGGCGCAAGTAACGTAAGCGGATATGATAAGGCGGGGGACGCATAAATCATGGGACACAACGAATCGATAATGAAATTTGTTGTCGACGCTTTTAATAATCGATTATTATCGATTCGTTGTTGCAGCCCTAATGTGCATGGTATTCCACACTGTATGATGCTGTTTGCATGAAAAATCAGTAATGAGCAATACTGATAGCGCTGAGTACCATTTCGTCCTTTTGTGCCAAACCTGAACAACTTCATTCAGCACTGGACCAGTGACTGGTAGGAAAAAATTATAGTTCCAGTTCCAGTACTGTTATGTTCTGGTACTGAGCAAGGTAACCTTGTGAATTGATCTCTTCTGATGTGTTTCGTATCCATACTGTATCTGGAAATAATTTGGATAATGGATTCATTTTACACTTTTCATTAAAATGCATCCCAGTGTGACCAGGTGAGATCCAGTCTTACTTTACCTCATAAATACTACAGTAATGTGCACATTGTTTCCATTTCACTACTTGAAACCTACTGTAACAGGGTTTTACCATTGTATTATGCTCTGTCAAATATGGATAGAAACCGTCTACAACAGGCAACAAAGTCTTCTTTGGTGCAGGAGAAGGCTTTTATTGGCAGCCGCTGTAATTTCTGTAGTAGTTAGACAGCTTGCACATCTTGCCTTAATGACTCCATCAGAAATTGCATATGCAGATACAGAAGACACATTTAGTTTACACTTCTATTAATTGTGGTCAAGATCTGTATCTGGAGTGTTTCTCTGGTGTGTTTACATCTGGCTTATCATGTTCAAGTGAACACTGAATGTATTTTGATCACCAAAAACATGTTAATGCAAGATGTAAACCACCCGTAGAGCATCTACCCACTCAGGACTGAGTAAGATTTATTCATTTGTATAATAACTCATTTGATTTATTTCTCTTATTTTCCATCTCCAGTGGTTTGATCGATTTGATCTCTGGTGCTCAAGTTGGGGCTGCACTCTGGATTTTGCCACCTGAGACAATAAACCCAACATGGATTATTCCTAGGATAAAGCTTGTGAAGCTGCAGACTCACAACTGGCAAAAGACAACATGCAGAGAACTAATCATCAAATAGCTTGACTGGTAATTCTTTCTGGTGGAATATAATATTAATAATATGGACGATTATTTGATTCTGGAACACAGAACATAAAATGATGAAACTTAGAGTGAAGACCCAGTCAGACTAAAGTCTTTGCAAGAAAAGAAGCGATGGACTTGTGATCTCTGGCACTTCAGCTCTTTGTGACAAGTAAGACTGAAATTTCTAACTTTGATACTGCTTTTTCGGAAGTAATGTAACTATGGTGCTGAACACTTCTCGCAATATGAAGAATTGCACTTGCTTTGATATGAGAAGAGATGAAGAGTTTTTGTCTTTTAAATTATAGCTAAAAGCTTGAATCACAAACACAGCTTATAGAGTGTGACACATTCACTGAAAGATGCACTGCGTACGAAGGTTTGGACACAGTTACTCCCAGTAGTGTTTTTTCATTTTATAATTACTGTGAAATATTTCATGTATAATTGCGCACTGAACAAAAATACCAATATGATACCAAAAGTGAACAGGACCTGGCCTTTCCATGAGTCACATTTCCGATAGTCTTGTGCACTTTTTTTGTCTAAATAAACACACAAACTAAATACGTGGCTCTTGACGTGAAATGCATGGAATTCATACGTGGCTCTCAACATGACTGTCATTCTTAGAAACAAGCCTTTAGATACAATTGTCTTTAACATAAAAAAAAAGAAATAAATCATTCAGATGTGTCCAAACCTTTAAAGGGCAATGTAGGAGATTTAGTTTTAAATGTGTCAATGTTTTATTATTCGGATGTCACACACGGGCTCACAAATTGGTGAAAAACATAAGAATCTTAATATTGGATAACTACTCGGTGTGGGCAGCCTTAAAGCAATACTTGTATGACATTATTAATACAAAAGACATATAACTCAGTTTGTCAATTCTAATTAACTGGTATATTTGTTGGATTTAATACTTAAACAATGACAGGCATTTGAGGGAAAAACACCCACGTCTTAGAATCCGTATGTATTTTATGCTTGTTTTATTATACTTAAAATATCATCCATTAATTCTGTTTTATGGGTAAAGATTCATGCCCTTTAGTTGAACTTTTAGTGTTCATTTTGGGTTTATGACAATAGAGAAAGGACTGTTACAGGGTTTTGATAATACTAGAAGTTAATTCCATGGTCGGAATGTAGTTTGAGTTTTTAGTTATTTGCAGCTTGTGTACTAGGTGACATTTTCAGAAGAAATAACATTTGTTTTTTAGTAGTTGGATGTGAAGCATGTATGGTCACATTTTCGCACATTTCACTGTGCACTGAGCACTACTGCACTGTTGCAATACTGATGCTACTTTCTCTTAAATCCATACAAAACCCATTTGTAAACTCACTGGACAAACCCAGGTCTGATCTTGACATGTGAAAAGAGCAAAAAAAAAAAAAAAAAATCAAAGCTGTACAAGTGTAGTTTATATGAACAACTCCACTAGACACCCACTAGATTCACTTCTTAAAACACTTACACTTGTAGATATTTTAAAATTTCACATGTTCACACTCAACTATGTGTATAGTATGTGTGTATATATAAATAAACAGCCATATCAGTTTTGGTTCTGTTTCTGATGAGCCTGGTATGACATGTTTAGACTCAGAGAGACCATTTTAAACCTTGTTTAACACAGTCCATATTGTTATATTAATCGCCAAGCCTTCTGTCACTGTTCTGACAAAAATAAAGCTCTGTGGAGGCCTAGATAAGAAGGCACACTAGGTTTTATTCAGGTTCTCACTTTTGATTACATTTAGCACTAGCAGTAGTATTAGCAAATTTGAATGAAACTGACTAAGAAATGAAGTATTGAAGAAAGTGTGCTGACCAACTACAGACTCTACAAAAGAGACATTTGATATCAGTTGATACTTAATGACAGAGGAAAAAAAAACAGCTAAACACTGATTTAAAATTAATTCACGATTGTCTTGGATGAATAAATGAAGAACAAAATGTATTTGACTGTTATGAAAGACTGATTGCAACCGAAGAATACTGACTGTGCTGGGAGACCTGTTTAAGATAAATTTTGTTAGATGAAGTGTCTCTGGATTATATTTAAGCAGGACAAGCGTTTGATTATAATTCATAATTGGTTCCATCATTTTGGCATACATTATGCTATCTGGAATTTCAAACACTAAATACCTGTACGCAGCTGTCCTGCTCAGAGACGAGTTAGTCATCATATAATTCGATTTTGTTCCCTCATCTTGCTCAGCTTGTAAATCATGCAGGTGTGTTTTACTCTAATTATAATGCTTGGTATGCAATTCACTGTACATTAGACATTACTATGTCTCAGTATGGAGTTGCGTGGGTGACTATTTGATACATGGGGAAATGTTATAAATGTACAGCAGTGATGCTGAGTGCGACTGGAGAACAGCTTCTGATCACTGTGGTTATATTGAGTTGATGAATCCAGTTAAATTACTTTTTCAGTATAATGTACGTAATATACATTATAGTGTGTGTATAAAATGTAACATACAATGCTTTTGTGTTCTCTACCACTTTCTGTATTTCTTTTTTTTTTCTTTCCACGAAAAAAAGTTAAATGCATAACGACTGGTCAGTGACTTTTTTTTGTTTTGTTTTTCTCTTTCAGTATGTTGACTCCTTTTGCCATTTTCAGTCTTTTATTAATATTTGTTAAATAATTCAGAAAGAACATCAACCATCATAATGGATTAATGGTGTTCTAACCTTGGACCACTCTGCTACTTACTAACAATTTTTGGTTTTAAACCATATAAAAATACTTCTGAAAAGTAGAATAGCACCTGTCATCTAAATTATTTACTTGTTTTATTGTTATATTCGTAATTAGAGCTCCCTCGTACTAGATTGATTTACTACTATTACACTGAACAACAAAGATTTTGCTTCCTGAACACTTTAGAGTGTATTTTAAGGATTTTTGGGCTGTTGATCACTGATATCTTCCTAGGGACATTTCCTATCACATTCTGTTTTAAGTATATATGCTCACTGACAAAAAAAATTAACGGAGCCAGTAAAAAAAAAAAAAGTAGCAAGTATTCAAATGCACAGCATAATTTCCTTTATATGTCTATTTAATGCATAAATATGCTTTTAATACTTGTCTCCTAAACCCCATTCTAGTCTTTGGATTCCCTGTTTTTTTTTGTTTTTTTTAAAGCTATGACTTTGGCCAGGCGGCACGGTGGTGCAGTGGTTAGCACTGTCACCTCACAGCTCCGAGATCCCCAGTTTGATCCTGACCCTGGGCACCGCCTGTGTGGAGTTTGCATGTTCTCTTCGTGTTTGTGTAGGTTTTCTCCAAGTACTCCAGTTTCCTCCCACATTCCAAAGCTGCGTTGTGTGCTGGGTTAACTGGTGTTTCCAAAGTGCCCCTTGGAGTGTGTGTTTGAGTGTACAATGGTGCTTGTAAGTTTGTGAACCCTTTAGAATGTTCTATATTTCTGCATAAATATGACCTAAAACATCGTCAGATTTTCACACAAGTCCTAAAAGTAGATAAAGAGAACCTAGTTTTATTTATTGAATTATAATCTGAATTATATCAGAGAATTCTAAAGGAAAATGTAAGGACATCTGTCCATGAACTGAATCTCAAGAGAAGGTGGGTCATGCAGCAAGACAACGACCCTAAGCACACAAGTCGTTCTACCAAAGAATGGTTAAAGAAGAATAAAGGTAATGTTTTGGAATGGTCAAGTCAAAGTCCTGACTTTAACCCAAAACTGTTGTGGAAGGACCTGAAGTGAGCAGTTAATGTGAGGAAACCCACCAACATCCCAGAGTTGAAGCTGTTTTGTACGGAGGAATGGGCTAGAATTCCTTCACGGGAATCCAGGACTGATCAACAGCTACAGGAAACGTTTAGTTGCAGTTATTGCTGCACAGGGGGGGTCACACCAGATACTGAAAGCAAAGGTTCACATACTTTTGCCACTCACTGATATGTAATATTGGATCATTTTCCTCATTCCTAAATTGACAAAGTATAAGATTTTTATGTCTAATTTGTTTAACTGGCTTTTCTTTATGTACTTTTAGGACTTGTGTGAAAATCTGATGTTTTAGGTCATATTTATGCAGAAATATAGAAAATTCTAAAGGGTTCGCAAACTTTCAAGCACCACTGTATGTGCCCTACGATGGATTAGCCTACTTACCTTTGGCTATGCTTCCTTTGCTTCCTGCTCAAAAGACACAACCACAGTAGTCTGCTTTAAAATAGATTTTATTGAAAGTATGCAAGAATTTTCTTCATAGTTACAAACCCTTTATAGAAATGACCACTGGTGTAACTCTTTTTAAATCTAAATTCAGCCTAATAAAGATTACATTTGACTAATTGTTCCCAGATTCTGTACTTCTGCTATTTGTTCTGCTTTTGTCCTTTAACTTCTTTCAATTTGGTACAGAAGTACAACAAAATATGATTTGTACTCCTGTTTGGGAACTGTGGAATCTTATCAATCAAACAATGAGTGGCATAAACCATACAAGATTATGGATCTTCAACAGTAGTAACTGTTTTTTGTAGAGCATTTAGCAGGGTGTCATAGCCAGAATTAAGTTCAGTTGAGCTGAACAGTTGAGGATGAAGAGCCATGCTCAAGGGTCCACAGTGCCAGCTTGGTGGAAACAGGATCTGAACTGCCAGACGCATTATTAGTTGCTCTAACGACTGACTTACACGGACAAGTAGAATTATCAAGAGCATCATTATTGAAGAAACCCAGCATTTCATCTGGACCTTAAAGTGAATTATGGCCTAAATATATTAAAATGTTTGAGGGACACATAAAAAATTTCAATTAATTTTCATCTTTTTCCTGTTGCAGTCGAGCTGGTAGCTCACCTAGACTAATGCAGCACATGCTGCGGGAGGAACACCTGGATGTTCTTCTTTTCCATGCCTATCGAGCAGATAACTGCGGATACCTAACGAACGAGAGGTGAGGTAGTCATTTACATAATGGTCCCCAATATGGGCTACACTTTGGGCTGGCACGCCACACTTTTTCAGTGCTAGGGTGAAAATGCCTTTGTCTGGCTTAGCCAGTGCAGCCCCTTCCGAAGTTATGAGAAACTGAAAGTGGGAAAGAAGGCCACATCCTCGAAGAATTCCTTCTAGGCGACTGTCAAAGTTGGACACCACACCTTGTTTCATTCCCAGAGCCGTGCAGGATTTCAGGGTGGAATCCGAATCTGTGAAGACCTAATGACAAACAAATATAAGCATTCCCAGAAGTTGAATCTGTTCATCTGGACATAAGGTTTTGTGGGAGAAACGTTTCGTCACTCATCTAAGTGACTTCTCAGTCTCAGCTAGTTGGAAAACTTCCCCAAACTTGTATACAGCACCTTTGCATAACGACTGATACCAGCACCATTACATCACAATGGGACCCGTGATCAGTTATGCAGTCTAAGCGTAAACCAGTGGTGATTCCATATGTGACAGGAACGCCGGAACAATTGAGACGCATATTTTTCCAAACACCATGTCCCGGTGGCTTTCAAACCCCAAAACACGCTATGCCAGAAACTGGTCCACCCCAAGGATCGGGTCCTGAAGCAAAAACAGAGTAATGTAGTAGAGTATGCTATTAAGTGCCAGGAGTATTGCCAGGAATTGTACATCGGGGAAACCAAACAGCCACTGGCGAAATGGATGGCACAACACAGACAGTTTACACCCACCTACAGGCCAGTGGCCACTTCTTTAAGGATGAAGACATGCAGATCCTTGATAGAGAGGAAGGAAGGTTTGAACATGGAGTAAAAGAAGAAATTTTTGTAAAAAGGGAACGTCCATCCCTGAACCGAGGAGGGGGCCTCAGAGTACATCACTCACCATCTTACAATGCCGCCATCGCAGCCCTTCCCCAATCCTGTGTGAATGGCACACATGGTCATTGTCTTTAATGGATATTCTATCTGCATATTAAACTGATCATCTGTCCAACTGTTATGTAATGGTGCTGTATATAAGTTTGGGGAAGTTTTCCAACTAGCTGAGACTGAAGAAGTCACTAAGATGAGTGACGAAACATTTCTCCCACAAAACCTTATATCCAGATGAACAGATTCAACTTCTGGGGTTTTCTTACCTGGATTATTGAGCAAGCATCAAGATAATATAAGCATTACTTTATCCTAATTAAAAAAAAAAAAAGTAAAAGGTATGCGCTGTTTAACATCCATAGTACATTCTGAGAAACAGGACGTTGGCTAAAATAGTGACTGGTCCATCACACAGCAGTTTAGATACCTGACAGTGTTTTATTTCAAACAATAAAATTAATTAAAACACTATGAAAACATTTAGTACAGTACTGTACCATACAGTAATTATCTTTATAAAACTTGAAGCACTTATTGCAAATAAGATTTTTTTTTTGTCATTTATTTGAATTTTATATATACAAAACCGATTTTTATTTCTTGTTATAATTCTCAAGACCTCGGTTGTTAAAGCGAACATGCGTTGATCAGATGGACGTTAAACGGCGCACCCCTATATTACACAAATATGCCAATCTGTCTGAATATAATTTAGATACTAATGAACTCAAAAGCATGTACAGTGTATAGTACAAAAAAAAAATCTTACCTCCCAGTTCTCTGGGCCACAGAAATTTTGGTAGATGTTACTGGCAAGTGTGTCAAGCAGGACAGGGTCCAGCACCCCACACTGCAAGAAGGTGCTCTTCACCACTCCTGTCCACCACACACGACCATTCATGCCCTGAGTGACGCCATAGTTGGGGTAGAGGCGCGAGTGCTGGCGGTAAGCTTGCTTGAATGCAGTCTCTATCTGCACGGGTGGTAACATGAGTCCAACACTCTCAGCCGCACTGCAGTACTGCTCGCCCACAGAGCGCCGTACCTTCAGTAGAGTATCCTTTACATCCCATAATACCCAGCGTACTGGCCCAAACATGGTCCTAAAGCACAGGACCAAAACTTAATAATATTGAGGCACACATTACTCAGTGCTGCTCATTAATTAACAAATTGTCATTGTACACTGCTTACAATTCATTAAAGGTACAAGCACATAATTTCATTTAGATTTACATTTAACATAAACATACACTCACTCACTTTCCATACCCACTTTAATCCAATTCATGTTCACGAGAGAGCTGAGGCATAACTACCATACCAGGGCACAGGGCAGGAACCAACTTTAGACAGGGTGCCAATCCATCACAGGGCACACACATCCATTCACACACTCACTCACACACTGGGACACTTCAGCTACTCCAGTTGACCTAATGCTGTGCCACCTTATAAATGTTCACTTTGTAAGTAAATGTTGCTGATTGTAACCAGCATGCACAATATGGCAGCCATTCTCCATCTCGTTTACCACCGTAGATGTGTCGGTGGTGGACCATTAGATTAGGACCACTACAGCTATGACAATGGTATGATAAAGGCATTGCTGAGTGGTTTCAGATCAGTACATTATTCTGCCCATATGAATAGACACTCCTACACTTGGTGCACCTTGTAGCTGTGACCATAATATTTAGGCTCACCCAAAGAGGAAAGAGTTTCCCCATTTGAGCCTTCCTTTCCACTGTTTAGACTCAACAACGATGCAACAATGACTACTGTTAGAAGCACTATTTAAATAAGATGAATTACACATATACATACTACCATTTGTATATGCAGAAGCAAAGCAAATATCTAATCAGCCAACCACATGGCAGCAAGTCACTGTGTACAGGTATGTGGACATGGTCAAGACGACCTGCTGAAGTTCAAACCAAGCATCAGGATGGGGAAGTTAGGCCAGTTAAGTGACTTTGAATGTGGCATGTTGGTGCTAGACAGGCTGGTCTTAGTATTTCAGAAACTGCTGATCTACAGAGATTTATGCACAGCTACCTCTAGGGTTTAGAGAGAATGGTACAAAAAAAGAGAAAAAAATCCAGTAAGTGGCAGTTCTCTGTGCCTTGTTGATGCCAGAGGTCAGAGGAGAATGGCCAGACTGGTTCAAGATGATAACAAGGCAACATTAACTCAACCACTCGTTACAATTGAGTTATGCAGGAGAGCATCTCTGAATGCACAACATGTCGAACCTTTCAGGAGGTGGGTTACTGCAGCAGACGACCACCACGTGCCACATCTGTCAGCTAAGAACAGGAAACTGAGGCTACAGACTCAACAAAATTGGACATTAGAAGATTAGGAAAAAAAAGTTGCCTGGTCTGATGAGACTTCTGCTGCGACATTCGGATGGTAGGGTCAGAATTTGGTGTAAGCAACATGAAAGCGAATATCTATCCTGCCTTGTATCACAAATTCAGGCTGGTGGTGGTGGTGTAATGGTGTAGGGGATATTTTCTTGGCACACTTTGTTGTCCCTTAATACCAAGTGAGGATTTAAATGACAGAGTTCACTGTACTCAAGTGGCCTCTACAGACACCAGATCTCAATCCAGCAGAGCACCTTTGCGATGTGGTGGAACATATAGACTAAAATCTCTAAGGAATGTTTCCAGCACCCTGTTGAATCTATGCCACTAAGAATGAAGGCAGTTCTGAAGGCAAAAAGGGATCCAACCCAGTACTACAAACATGTACTTAATGATGTGGCCGTTGATTGTACTGGTCCTTCTCAAAAAATTAGCATATTGTGATAAAGTTAATTCTTTTCCGTAATGTAATGATAAAAAATAAACTTTCATATATTTTAGATTCATTGCACACCAACTGAAATATTTCAAGTCTTTTATTGTTTTAATACTGATGATTTTGGCATACAGCTCATGAAAACCCAAAATTCTCACAAAATTAGCATATCATGAAAAGGTTCTCTAAACGAGCTATTAACCTAATCATCTGAATCAACGAATTAACTCTAAACACCTGCAAAAGATTCCTGAGGCTTTTGAAAACTCCCAGCCTGGTTCATTACTCAAAACCGCAATCATGGGTAAGACTGCCGACCTGACTGCTGTCCAGAAGGCCATCATTGACACCCTCAAGCAAGAGGGTAAGACACAGAAAGAAATTTCTGAACGAATAGGCTGTTCCCAGAGTGCTGTATCAAGGCACCTCAGTGGGAAGTCTGTGGGAAGGAAAAAGTGTGGCAGAAAACGCTGCACAACGAGGTGAGGCGACCGGACCCTGAGGAGGATTGTGGAGAAGGGTCGATTCCAGTCCTTGGGGGACCTGCGGAAGCAGTGGACTGAGTCTGCAGTAGAAACATCCAGAGCCACCGTGCACAGGCGTGTGCAGGAAATGGGCTACAGGTGCCGCATTCCCCAGGTCAAGCCACTTTTGAACCAGAAACAGCGGCAGAAGCGCCTGACCTGGGCTACAGAGAAGCAGCACTGGACTGTTGCTCAGTGGTCCAAAGTACTTTTTTCGGATGAAAGCAAATTTTGCATGTCATTCGGAAATCAAGGTGCCAGAGTCTGGAGGAAGACTGGGGAGAAGAAATGCCAAAATGTCTGAAGTCCAGTGTCAAGTACCCACAGTCAGTGATGGTCTGGGGTGCCATGTCAGCTGCTGGTGTTGGTCCACTGTGTTTTATCAAGGGCAGGGTCAATGCATCTAGCTATCAGGAGATTTTGGAGCACTTCATGCTTCCATCTGCTGAAGAGCTTTATGGAGATGAAGAGTTCATTTTTCAGCACAACCTGGCACCTGCTCACAGTGCCAAAACCACTGGTAAGTATTGAGTGCATAAATGAACATACTAATCTGAAGGTTGACTTTTTTTGTATTAAAAACACTTTTCTTTTATTGGTCGGATGAAATATGCTAATTTTGTGAGAAAGTTTAATTTTTATCATTACATTACGGAAAAGAATTAACTTTATCACAATGTGCTAATTTTTTTAGAAGTGTGCCAACCCAGCAGTGACAATGAGGCACGCACACATAGCAAAACATAACCATGCCAGGCTGGCGTCACCAAATAAATATCCTTGCTGTGCTAAACATGTTCCACCACCAGATGGTGGACAGTGGCAGTCCTATGCTGGGCCTTTTGATTTGAGTAACAAATGTAATGCAGTAGGTGGCACGGTGGCACAGCGAGTAGCGCGGTCACTTCACAGCTCCAGGTTTGATCCCGAGCTTGGAATCCGCCTGTGTGGAGTTTGAATGCCTTCAGAGACCCAGGTTTGGACAGTCCTGGCCTTGCTGCTGCCTGAGTGTCTTCTCCTGTGTGGGGGTACTCTGGTTACCTCCCAACTTCTAAAGACATGCATTAGATCAGCTGACGTCTCTAAAGTGTCCAGGGTAAGTGTGTGTACAGGCATGTGCCTGCAGTGTATTGGCACCCTGCCTAGGCTTAGACCTTGGTAGGGTTTTTTTTGTAGGGTTGTTCTTGCCTGTGTGACTTTTGCCCAGGTCTTTTTGTTGCGAAGTCAAACTTATAAATGCCAAATCTATTGTGATAATGTGAGACGACTTGATTAATAAAGACTAAACATACAGTTAGAAATTAATTAGATGTACTGTATATCCTACTTGTGACAGGGACACTCCTGGACTGCAACAAACCCAGCAACTAAAAGAACGGGGCAAAAAAAAAAGCACATTGAAGTAAGTGACGTTATGTAATATGTACATACCATCACTTACTTACTTTTAGGTACTTTGCTCATTCCTGCAATTCTGTTCCTTTTGCATCACCAGCAGTCAATGTTATTTCTTATGCAAAAATCAGAACAATATAAACTGTAAATCTTTCTTACACTTCATAATGCATTCTACTCCTAAAAATAATTGCATATGCTTTACACTTATATTATTCAGACACTAGAGGTTCATCCATGTCCCTTGCGTTGAAACTAAGAGGTATGTTAAAAACCAATATACAATTTCTTATGGTTTTGCATAAGTAGTTTTAAATTAAGGAGTGGAGTGTTTAAAGAAAGAACTGCTTTAGAAAATGGTGAAGCTGCAGTTTGACTAAAATGCAGTGATCGTGTTTCAAAGAGTCTAAAACTACTGGGTTAAATATCATGATATATTGCGTTAATGAATATTGCCATGTCTAGTTTTGTGTGATTCAGCAGCATTTATTTAAAAAAATGAAAGCATTTTTTACATTTTGGTTCCTCATGTCTAAAAATGGGGGACTGTGGTAGCCGAGCGGTTAAAGCACTGGACTATGGACCAAAAGGTCTAGGGTTCAAATCCCACCTCTGCCAAGCTGCCACTGTTGGGTATTTGAGCAAGGCCCTTAACCCACAATTGCTCGGATTGTAACTGTATCAATTGTAAGTCACTGTTTTTTATTCATTTTTTTTTTTTTTTATCAAACTGTAGTACTTTTGCTTAAGTAAATAACTTGCATACTTCTGCCACCTCTGGTCTTAAAATCCAAAAGCAGCTTTATGAAGGAAGTGCGGTTAAATTCGAATGTGAAGAAAACAGTACATGGCATGGCAAATTCATAAACTTAATAAAAACCAATAAGAACATTCCGTAAGAGGTAAATCAGTGATGTTAGGTAAGCCCACCTGTTCTGTATTCACAGTTATCCACTGGGAAAAGCCACCACTAGCTCTTCTGCAGAATATCGATATATTAAGCAGCTTTGGTGTTAAGTACGCGGAAGAACTGCCATCCTGACACAGAAACTCAACATTTAAATGTAAAAATTTAGAAAAACAGCCTATACTAAACTGACAACAGAAGACGGAGCTCCTACTTCTTCTGCGAGTTTAATATGTGAAAGCGCGGACCGCCGCCTAGTGGCTCATAGCGCAATGAAGGCAAGTTAGATCTAGCGCAATGTCCTTTTAATTACGTCCAGTTTCTGTGGTTGATCAGATAAGACTGGAACACCACTGATGTTACAAATTTGAAAAAAGTCTATGAAGTCACTTTATCGTTAATGTAATGTATGTATATGCATTGTCTGGAGTCATAAAACCTTTCACCAGTCATATGATAGCTACACTATGTGGACAAAAGTGGACACCCCTTCTATTTTCAGCAACATTCATTTGTAACATGTTCAAAATATAAAGCAAACATTTCTGGATTCTCCACAGACAAACAGTGGCAGCACAATCTGACTTCCAACAAGTCAGTTCATCTTTCTGCCCTGCTGTGCGTAAACAAAGTTAATAAAGAACTGGTTTGCCAACTTTCATTAGAATTTAGTTAGAATAGGTCTTTTATCTAGTAGATGTTGTAGCCCCTTAACTGCCAGCTCATAAGCCTCCTGGGTGAAAGTATCTGTTTAAGATAGATCTGAGAGAGATCTACAAAATGCTGGACATTATAAAATCAGTTAAATCTGCATAACTCTGGCAGCACTGTTTGAAATGACTCATGTTATTATAAGCTTTCTGATTGGCACCCTGGATCATGGCCAACAGTTTTTATTAGCTTGTGTGACATTCTAAAAGACAATACATGTGAAAACATAAACTACATAATAAAAAGCATTATCAGACAATAGATAATACAGATAATATTGTATTCTTGATATTTTAATTAGCTGTTATTCACATCTTTTGAACAACCTCAAATCACAAACAGTTAGAACAGTATGTAAATTTAAAAAACCTGCAGCGTTCCTTACATTTCCTTCGACTTTTATTTCATTGCAGACAGTATAAACCCAAGATTTCATGTTTTGTCTGGTCCATTCCTGCATTTCAGGCCTGCAACACATTCCAGAAAAAGGTGGGACAGGGATAAATTAGGGCTAGTAATGAGGGAAAAAACTAAATAATGATGTGATTTCAAACAGGTAATACCAACAGGTGAATATAATCATGATTTGGTACAAAAGCAGTGTTCATGAAAGGCAGAGTCTTTGAGGAGTCAAGATGGACAGAGGATCTCCAGTTCATCAACAAATGTGTAAAATATTTAATGAAATGTTTAAAAACAGTGTTCCTAAAAGTAAGACTGGAAGGGATTTACATATTTCTCCCTCTACAGTGCATAATATCATTAAACAATTCAAGGAATCTGGAGGAATTTCAGTGCATAAATGTCAGTGCTTTTTGGAAGAAATGGATGCCGTCTGCTCCAGGCCAAAGACGAAAAGGACAATCCAGACATATCAGCAACAAGTCCAAAAGCCAGGGTCTGGCATAGTATGAGGTTGGGTCAGTGCCCTTGGCAAGGTCGTTTACGTTTCTGTGATGGCAACATTAATGCAGAAAAGTAGACTTTTCTAAGCAACATAAGCTGTTGTCCATGCATTTTTCAACAAGACAAAAAGTTGGCACTAAAAAACAAACAAACAAAAAAACATGACATAAGAAATATCTCAGGTTCATGCTGTCTACAATGCAATAAAAGTCAAAAGAAATGGAAGGAACACTGCATATTTGCATGTTCCATACCGTCCCAACTTTTTCTGATTTGGGGTTGTAGGATAATATTGTTTACCCATGTGCTTCGCCCTATGACTCATCCAAGTACATCTTCTGTGGTTGTTCCAAACTCTTTGTCAGGTGTCCAATAGTGGGTAGAAACTCCCTGTTCTAGAACATCTGCTTCAAGGGTTGACATGTTTAGTGTTTGTGTCAGCTAAACCCAGTCTGACCGATCTCTGTCGAGAATCGTTTCTCATCAACAAGGTATTTCCATCTGCAGAACTGCCCATCCCTGGATTTTTCTTCTCTTTTTTGCACCATTCATCTCTGTTGCCTGAAACTCCCAGATTAGCAGCAATAGAAATATTCAAACCATCCCATCTGCTGCCAATAATACCAAGGATATCAGAGTTCACGTTTAACTTACACTTGCTTTCATAGCAATTCACTATAAATTTCGAAAAACACTCTCTCAAGTTATGCATTATTATTGTATCTCAATGCCACACTTTGCTCCATAAGGCTAGGTCAGTGGTTCTCAAACTTTTCTATCATTCCCCACCTCAGAAGAAGGGGAATTTATGCCCCACCTGTCCCAGATCGCCCCAACAAAATGGCAATAAAATACACATGCAAGTTTTAAATTTACTGAAGTAACATCAATTTCTGTTTCTAAATCAGTAGGTTAACATTATAACACCAGATGCAACATTAACATCAATGTTCAAAAATACAGAAAATTGGCCTACTAATTAAATTATGGTTTCGTTTTTAACTTTTCAGTCTGTGCAAAAATTAGCAAAGGCAGATAAACAAATGACTATGCCTCATCAGTGACTGCAATAAGCCTGTTTTGCACTACACATCAAAACTGGGTTGCATGTTTGATACTGCCACTCTCAGGTCTTGCTCAACATTAAGACACAGAACACACATGGGTCGCTCCTCATCCCCCACCCCAGCGACAGTGAATCCGAAAGCAAGATATGCTTCATCATACTTTCTTTTTGGTTGGCTTTTCAGTTGATTTGGCAAACCCACCAGACCTCAATCCCATCAAAAGCTTGTAGGATTATATGGAACAGCACGTGTAATGCTATAATAGTGGACATAATGGAGGAGTGGGATTCAACTGATAGGAAATATCTTAGACGACAGGACTGAAAGTGAGGGGACTCACAATGAAGTATCAGTGGAACTTCATGTGATATAATACATGTGAAAGCATAAAATACATAAGAAGCATTATCAGATCACATATTGTATTCTTGATAGTTTAATTAGCTTTTATTCACACATTTTGTAGAATACAATTGAGTACCCATGTTCTTAGCTCTACATGTCATCCAAGGTGAGTAAACAATCTGTGGTTGTTCCAAACTCCCTATCGGGTGTCAAATAGTGGGTAGAAACTCCCTGTTCTAGAACATCTGCTTCAAGGGTTGACATGTTTAGTGTTTGTGTCAGCTCAACCCACTCTGACCAGTCTCTGTCGAGAATCGTTTCTCATCAACAAGGTATTTCCATCTGCAGAACTGCCCATCCCTGGATTTTTCTTCTCTTTAGCACCATTCATCTGTTGACTGAAACTTCCAGCAATAGAAATATTCAAACCATCCCATCTGCTGAAAAACACTCTCAAGTTATGCATTATTATTGTATCTCAATGCCACACTTTGCTCCATAAGGCTAGGCCAAGTCATGTCATTTGGAATATCTAAAAGCAAAAAGCCAAGTTGTTTAGGTCATGACTAGACACTGTACTTTCTGTAGTGTAAACTGCAAAGAGGTTTCCACAGGCCTAGATAAGTACCAAGACAATGGTCTTAATAATATGGGACAATGGTCTTAATGGTCTTAATAATGGACAATGGTCTTAATAATATGGGACACTGACTAGCAAACTGAAAGTGAGGGGACTCGCAATGAAGTATCAGTGGAACTTCATGTGATATAATAAACATGAAAACATAAAATACATAATAAGAAGCATTATCAGATCACATTGTATTCTTGATAGTTTAATTAGCTTTTATTCACACCTTTTGTAGAATACAATTAAGTACCTATGTTCTTAGCTCTACGTCTCATCCAAGGTGAGTAAACAATCTGTTGTTGTTGTTCCAAACTCCCTATCAGGTGTCAAATAGTGGGTAGAGCCTCTCTGTTTTAGCACATCTGCTTCAAGGGTTGACATGTTCAATGTTCCTGTCAGCTCTACCCAGTCTGAGCAATCTCTTGTCACCAACAAGGCGTTTCCATCTGCAGAACTGCCTGTCCCTGAACATTTTCTCTTTTTTTTTTTTGCACCATTCTGACTAACCTCTAGAGACTGTTATGTGAAACTCCCAGATCAGCAGCAATAAAAACACTCAAACCAGCCCATCTGCTGCCAACAATCATGCAAAGGTTAAAAATCATTGAGTTCACGTTCTTTTCCAAACCGATACCGTACCAATGTCAGATAGAACAGGAGTTTTATCCAGAAGACATTGTATTATTATTATTATTATGGATAGCATTATCCATTAGCTGCCAATAAGACTCCTGGGTGCTCAGATCCATCTGTGTGTAGCTACTTATTCAAGGAATGCAATAAGTATGTCTGAGAGAGATCTACAAAGTGCTGAATATTGGATAATCATTTAAACACTGTGAAAGCATTGCACTGTTTGAAATGACTCATGTTATTAAAGTTGTCTGATTGCCACCGTGGATCATGGCCAACATTTTATTTCCTAGCTTGCCAAGTGTGACAAGCTAGAGAACTTGGCACGTGTTTCCATCTGCAGAACTGGTGCTCCCTGGAGGTGTTCTCTTTGTGCATCATTCCAAAGCCACACCAAAGACCCAAATATTCTACCGAAGCTACCAAGATGTGCTTAAAGCCATTTGTCACCCAACATGATTGAACTTGACTCATTTGTGGGTATCATGCCTAATATGGCAACGATAAAAAATGCAGCTGGCACTGTAAATATCAGATACATTTTAACTGGTGGCACAACAGCAATTTAGCCATCACATATGTACAAACACCTGTGTCTGTGGGAGGAGAATCATGCCCCGGTGCTGCAAGTGACCCAGTCCTGCTAGGGTAATACTTTTTAGTTTATTTTGTTTAATAAAAAAAAAAAAAAGAAAAGGGAAAACAGGATTTAATAAATATATAGAAAAACTTGCTAGAACCTTAGTAAACTCTCGGCCCCCACCTTTAATAGTTAGAGACATTACAGCGGCTTACAGTCAGAGGTTTTTGGAGGAAGCTCAAGTGAAGCTTGACCCTCCTCCTGAGGAACAGCTAACTGATCTGTGCTAGTCCATGGTTGAGCCTCTCTGGTGATGTCTGACTGCTTGACAACTTGCCTATGCAAATCGTTCTTGCGGATTTTTCGGGTAATGCGCCTACAGTCAGCAACAGCTGGTATGATATCATCTGCAGTCCAGTGTTGGTGGGTCAGGGCATTCTCTAGCGTGAAAGGACCATCCCGTGTGCGACGTACTTTCGTGCAGACCGAAGTGGTGCGTAGTTCCAAACCTATTTCATGTACCAGTTTTCGCAGAAACCGCTGAGTCTCGTTGACACACTGCACCTCTGAAAAGTTATAGAAGCATACACAAATGTGGTAATGGCTAAATGCTCACTGATTTTATTACAGCTCACTCATGCCAGATGAATCTTGAAAGACTTTTACAATAATTAACCACGAAAAACATTGGAATGTCTTGTTTTGTTTATGAAATTTTGCAATCATGGGCATGTCTAGTCTAATGGAGTCACATGTCATTTTTACAAGAATACACGTATGGCAAAAGTTCTGTCTTAAAAGTATGCTGGAATGAAGACTTGCTAGGACTTGAACACTAGGTTCTGAATGTACTGTTTTATCCAATACAAATAACATTCCAAAAGCACATCAATTTGAGGCACCACCAGTGTGGTTTCAAGCATTATTTTGTACATAGTACGGGATTTGGTATTTATGCAGAAAATTGCTCAGGTGCTCTTATTAACACTGGCCAACTTCCAACTACCACTCAACCCTGAAGGGTTATTCCAGTGGTGTACTAACCAGTTGCTACTGCACTACAAGAGCAAGTGCTTACAATTAAAAGTAATACGAAAAGTAAATATGTAATTTTCATGATAAATTACATATTTACTTTCATCATAGGTACACTTCAACTATAAGAGACAAATGAGAAAAAAAAAATCCAGGAAATCACATTGTAGGATTCTTAAAGAATTTAATTGTAAATTAAAGTGGGAAAATAAGTATTTGGTCAATAACAAAAGTTCAACTCAATACTTGTAACATACCCTTTGTTGGCAATGACAGAGTTCAAACATTTCCTGTAAGTCCTTCACCAGGTTTGCACACACTGTAGCTGGTATTTTGGCCCATTCCTCCATGCAGATCTCCTCTAGAGCACTGATGTTTTTGGGGCAACACGGACTTTCAAATCCCTCCACACATTTTCTATGGGGTTGAGGTCTGGAGACTGGCTAGGCCACTCCAGGACCTTGAAATTCTTTTTACGGAGCCACTCCTTCATTGCCCGAGCAGTGTGTTTGGGATCATTGTCATGCTGGAAGATCCAGCCACGTTCCATCTTCAATATTCTCACTGATGGAAGGAGGTTTTGGCTTAAAATCTCACGATACATGGCCCTGTTCATTCTTCCTTTAACACGGATCAGTCGTCCTGTCCCCTTTGCAAAAAAAAACAGCCCCAAAGCATGATGTTTCCACCCCCATGCTTCACAGTAGGTATGGTGTTCTGGGATGCAACTCAGCATTCTTCTTCCTCCAAACACGACGAGTTGAGTTTTTCCAAAATGTTCTATTTTGGTTTTCATCTGACCACATGATATTCTCCCAATCCTCTTCTGGGTCATCCATATGCTCTCTGGCAAACTTCAGTCAACGAGCCTGGACATGTACTGGCTTAAGCAGGGGGGCACACGCCTGCACTGCAGGATCTGAGTCCCTCTCGGCATAATGTGTTACTGATGGTAGCTTTGTTACTTTGGTCCCAGCTCTCCGCAGGTCATTCATCAGTCCCTCCGTGTAAGTCTGGGATTTTTTTCTCACCTTTCTCATGATCATTTTGGCCCCACGGGATGAGATCTTGCGTGGGACCCCCAGATCGAGGGAGATTATCTATGATCTTGTATGTCCTCCATTTTCTTACAATTGCTCCACAGTGTGATTTATTATTCACACCAACCTGCTTGCCTATTGTAGATTCACCTCTTCCCAGCCTGGTGCAGGTCTACAATTTTCTTCCTGGTGTCCTTCACCAGCTGTTTGGTCTTGGCCATGGTTGAGTTTGGAGTCTGACTGTTTGAGGCTGTGGACAGGTGTCTTTTAATACAGATAACGAGATCAAAAACAGGTGCCATCAATACAGGTAACAAGTGGAGGACAGAAGAGCTTCTTAAAGAAGAAGTTACAGGTCTGTGAGAGCCAGAAATCTTGCTTGTTTGTGGGTAAACAGATACTTATTTTCCACCATAATTTAACATTTAATTCTTTAAATATCCTACAATGTGATTGGCAGAGGTGGCAGCTTGGCAGAGGTGGGATTTGAACCCTGGACCTTTTGGTCCATAGTCCAGTACCTTAACCGCTAAGCTACCACAGTTACTAAGTAGGAGAACTTGCACAATCAGTGGCTGACTAAATACTTTTTTGCCCCACTGTGTGTGTGTGTGTAGATGATGACTAGACACTGCAATGACTGCAGTGTGAACTACCAAGAGGTGGCCATATGCCTAGAGACATTCCCAGGCAAAATGCAATAAGAAAAAGGCATGGAACACTGATATCCATCAAGTGAAGCTTAATGCATAATCGGGCATTAGTGGAATTTCATGCAAAATTGTGTAACCTGTAATGTTCTTACCCAGAGTAAAGTGAGGTGGTTTAAATCGGAGAACACGCAAGCCAGTAACAATAGGAGGACTTTTATCCAGTGGACGTAGATGCCCCTTAACCGCCATCTCATAAGCCTCCTGGGTGTTCAGGTCCACCTGAGAGTATCTATTTAAGGAAAGGCATCGATATAGCTGAATATGTGAGATCTACGAAGTGCTGTATATTATATAATCATTTCATTCTGCACACTGCACTGTCCGTAGTGACTCACGTTATTAAAGCTTTCTGATTGGCTCCCTGGATCATGGCCAACACTTTTTGTAGCTTTTCATGCGTGACATGCTCTAAAAGACATGATACCACTTCATGAGAAGCATTCTCAAACCAAATATTTATTCTAAACTGTTTAATTAGCTTTCATTTGCTCCTCCCGTAGAGTAAATTTAAGTACCATATGTGCTTCGCTCTAGGACTCGTCCAAGGTGAGTGAAATCATCTGTGGCTGTTCCAAACTCCCCGTCGAGCGTGTAGTCCTTCAAAGATAACAGAAAACACTAGAACACACTATACAATCATCTGAACAGTACTGTGACAACAAACTTGTGTCCACACTAATATTTCAAATTAAATTTAAATGTTTCCATATAAAAGGTAAGGAAGGTAATTAAAGTATACTCATTGACAAAAATAAATAAATAAATAAATAAAATAATGCACCCAGATAGAAATGTTGGATTGCTGCAAAACTCGGCATGCACTTATGTTTCAGGCACATAACTAAATTAGTACGGATGTGGTCTGATTAGACACTAGGTTTTGCCACAAGAAAAATGCCTCAATGCCGTACAAAAAGACTAACAGAGACTATTTTGGGTAGTGTACCTCTTGTTGAGAGACCGCTGACATTTTGACATGACTGTTGATAGACTTAGAGATGGGGCGCATCATTGGACTGAGAGAAGCATCTAGCTGTTAGGAGGTGCTGGGAGCAGTGGTTCTGTGAGGGCACGCACAAATGACAAACAGCCTCCGAATAGCCCAGACAGATCCACCGACAAGCACAACCACCATCCAGATACAGGTGGCACCCATCCTACACACCCGTCTCTGCTCGGACCATTTCCAGGTGCTTAGCAGAAGGAAATTTGTTGTCACAAGCGCCCATTAGGTTTTCTGCCATTGAAAGCCAGCCTTCATTGGCAGTGGTGTCGTGAACGAGAAACCTAGCCTGCTACAGAATGGAACTGTCTCATTTGTACCGACGAATGTTCTGACGATGGTCCGGTTCGAATGTGGAGGTCTTGTGGTGAGCACTTTAATCCTGCCTTTGCTGTAGTGTGTCACATTGCCCCAATTGCTGGTATGATGATCTGGGATCCATCGCATATCGGTCACCCTTAGTAGTGACATAAGAGACACTAACAGTTCAGGGATTTGTGCAGAACATCCTGTGACCACGTGTTGCCTCTCATGGCAGGGCTTCCAAATGGTATTTTTCAGCAGGATAATCTCCGCTAGATTGGAATACTTCCTTGGCCTGGCCAGTCTCCAGATTTATCTCCAATCGAGCTTTTATGAGACCATCTGGAAAGCCAGCTTCAGCAGTCTATGAACGTGCAGGATCTACAGGCCCAGCTGCAACATCTGTGGGCAAATGTGCTGCAGGATATCATACAGAACCTGTATGTCCAGCTGTATCTCATCTTGTATCCAGGCTAGAGGTGGCCCAAAAGGATACTAGAGCCTCCTTTCAATTATACAACTGTTTTACCTAATAAACGTATCCTTTCGCCCTATTATTGTAATCAAGTTAAGTCAAGTCAAATTTATTTTTACAACACAGCATTGTCTCAAAGCAGCTTTACAAATATATTAGATCAAAGCCCTAGTTGAGCAAGCCTGAGGTGACAGTGGCAAGGAAAAACTCCCCAAACCTTACAGGGAAGAAACCTTGGGAGGACCAAGACTCAAATAGGGACCCATCCTCCTTGGGCAGCCTGGATGTTAAATACAATAATTAAAGAATACATGTAAAGATAATACCCTATTTAAATTTAGAATAGAATAATATATAGACTAAGATGATTTGAACTAATAAAAATAGAGAATACAATCTATAGCATATACAGTTATGACTGAATGAGTTTGAACAGGTAGTCCAAGTGGAAGAGTCACTTTAGTTTGTGTCCTGGAGGTTATTACCCTCTGATGGGTACTGAGTAATGGTATGAGGACTGGAACAGACAGAGTCACCACAGGATTACAGTACGGTCAGCAGATGAGTAACCACTTACAAATATTATTATTACTACATTCACACAAAGTTTCATTCGATCCTAACAACTACTTCTTGGTGTGTTAATTTTGTCAATGAGTGTATAAAGGGTACCACTGACACATGAGATAAATCTTTAGCGCAACTAATATATATGATTACAGCATGCGTGTTTACCCTTGTTGCATGTGATCTGTACAGGCTCTCTAGTGCAGTGTTTCCATTCCCCAAACCCACAACTGCAACAACACAGAGAATGTCCTCATTAAAAACACATCAGTTAAAATACACCACTATAACTGAATTTTTAAATGACAAGTGTTTACCTAATACTCCAGAAGAAAACATGTCGAGGCGATGGCCAATTCCAACACGAATTTTATGAAATTTCGGTCCTGCCACTGGAAAAGGTGATAAATGCACTCTTACAAACAGGGAGTTTTATAATATTGTGCTATGGTCAGGAAATTATTTAAACAGTCTTACCCAGATGATGATGTGCCAAGGCAGGCACCTTGGATGCAGAGATTGTGAGGCCGCTGGAGCTGCTGCTACTTTCTCCACTCGGTAAAAGCTGAAACTGGACCATGAATCGTGGAGCGGGTGGAGAAGAATTATTAACGGCTTGAAGCAAAAGTGGACAAGAACAGAGTGAAGGGCAGAAGAGGAGGAAAAAAAAGTAAATTGACATATTACTAACAGTGAAATAAAATGAGGCAAGTTCAAGTTAGTGTTAAAGTATATTTAACCATTTTCTCAGTTACCAACATATTAGATGCACATACCCTGCACTTACATTACTGGTCAGTGGTCACTCTAAACTGCCCCTAGTGTGATTGTCTGAGTAGTATCGAACCTTGCTCCTGTCACAAATATCCACTGACATTATATTAAATAAACAAACACACAACACCACAAATTGACACTGTGGGCTATACACTGTTGGATAGCTACATGCCTGGGAAGTTCCCAGTTTCCAGTATGTTTCTAATAATGTTGTAAATGTGTAGGGGCACTCTGTATGCATTCAGACACTGACTGTAAGCCAGTTGTAGCAATGCCTAACATAAATAAATCCATTTCCACTTCTAGAGCAGCAGCAAGCTAGGGGCATTTATTGATTGCTCACAAAGCAGCCAAGCCAACAATCTCAGATGGTCTCAACAGCAGCTGAAGAACTGGGGCCTCTCATTCTACATTTTATCCTTTACCATTAGCTCTAATTCTGACCCAAGTAACTTTTTAGGAAAACAAATTACACCATTGTCTCATAATTCAGGCCAGGTGCCTTATTCTGGGAGGTACCTCCCACCTTCCAGAAAAGGTTATGATAAGCCTTTAACCTCCCTTCATGTGCTCATGTATATCATTTTGATTCATTATCAGTATATTAGGACCTCTCAAGGCTGAATCTATGACAGCACCACTGTGTTCTTGGATTCACTACATGCCAACTTCAATACATTTCTACATATTTAATGACAAGTTCTCACTACATCTCTAAATAATGATTCTAAAGGATAATAATAATAATAATATAAATATGTATGTGTCTAATATATATATATATATATATATATATATATATATATATATATATATATATATATATATATATATACACATACATACATAGGCAAAAAAAAAAGTATTTAGTCAGCCACTGATTGTTTTCAAGTTCTCCTACGTAGAAAGATGAGACACAAAATGAGAAAAAAAAATCCAGGAAATCACACTGTAGGATTTTTAAAGAATTTAATTGTAAATCGTGGTGGAAAATAAGTATTTGGTCACCCACAAACAAGCAAGATTTCTGGCGCTCACAGACTTGTAACTACTTCTTTAAGAAGCTCTTCTGTCCTCCACTCGTTACCTGTATTACTGGCACCTGTTTGATCTCCTTATCTGTATAAAAGACACCTGTCCACAGCCTCAAACAGTCAGACTCCAAACTCAACCATGGCCTTATTTGCATCCCAAGAAACAATATCTACTGTGAAGCATGGGGGTGGAAACCTCATGCTTTGGGGCTGTTTCCTGCAGAGGGGACAGGACGACTGATCCGTGTTAAGGGAAGAATGAACGGGGCCATGTATCATGAGATTTTTAAGCCAAAACCTCCTCCATCAGTGAGAGCATTGCAGATGGAACATGGCTGGGCCTTCCAGCATGACAATGATCCCAAACACACTGCTTGGGCAACGAAGGAGTGGCTCCGTAAAAAGCATTTCAAGGTCCTGGAGGGGCCTAGCCAGTTTCCAGACCTCAGCCCCATTGAAAATTTGTGGAAGGAGTTGAAAGTCCGTGTTGCCCCAAAACATCACTGCTCTAGAGGAGATCTGCATGGAGGAATGGGCCAAAATACCAGCTACAGTTTGTGCAAATCTGGTGAAGACTTACAGGAAACGTTTGAGTTGAACTTTTGTTATTGACCAAATACTTATTTTCCACCTTAAATTACAATTAAATTATTTAAAAATTCTACAATGTGATTGCCTGGATTTTTTTCCTCATTTTGTCTCTCATAGTGGAAGTGTACCTATGATGAAAATTACAGACCTCTCTCATCTTTCTAAGTAGAAGAACTTGCACAATCAGTGGCTGACTAAACACTTTTTGCCCCACTGTAATATGTAGTTGAATTCCTCACTGTACAGTATATAAAAATGTAGCGATGTGTTGAGAAAAACATTCAACACATTGTTTCCCTTCAATAAAATTCATTCAGAACTACTTTAGGAACATTTCTACTTTCTCTTGCAATAAAGTACTGTTCACACGAGTGTTATCCACTGAATAAATGCAGACTTTCTGCACTGTTACAGAGGGAAAAGCCAGAAATCCACGTATATTCAAGATTGTAATGAATGACAGGTTGTTTCTTCATGCGAAATAGATTTGGGGTTTAAAACTCAATGAAGCTGCTTTACTTTAGGGGTTTAGTGTAGGCCAGGGAAGTATACACAATGCTAAGATTACCAAAGATTAATCATCAAACAGTGTCTTTAAAATCACAGGGCTAAATATCTGGTGGTTATACAACATTAAGTTATCAGTCAATACACCACACAAAGAAGGCTGTTACATAAAAACACTGTACATGTTACTTAAGGACGTTTTTAGATACAAACATGGTCTCTATTCATGGACAGTAATCAGTTCCTGATCACCTGAAAGTAGTGGCTGGGAATTTTTTAAATCCCAACCCAGAAATCACACTCATGAGTTAATAACTCAAGGTAACCTGCCTTGCCTGCTACATTTTAGAGACACTCACATCCTTATGCAACTACCACGTCAGTGTCACTTGTGTAGTGAGAGCAGTCTAGCACACAAATAATATAACATCTGGTCAGTGGTAGTCCTGCGGTTGACCTTTCCTATGCTTAACAGGGTAGAGAGATCGGACACGTTGCATAAAGTCAATAACTGTATATTGGTATAGTGTCCTTAGCGATGTGGGCATTAAGCACAAAGCACCAGGTAAGAACAGCTAATAAACGGGATATAAAATAAATACTGAGTGTACAGTTCTTACTTTTCAGCAGGTTCGACTCTACCGTGTCTCTAACGAGTTTCCAATGAACACCTTGAGGTTTGTAAACAGCAAACAGACCGTCTAATTTGTTGAAAAGCCGACCGATTGGACTAGTCATCGTGGCTGTATTTTCAGCGCATTAACTCTTATTTAACGTGTAAAAACATTAGATATAAAATGTTAGTGATACAAACGAAATAAACACAAGTATCCCAAAGTTCTGTTCCACCGCAACGTCCAACATGCAGCGTGCTACTTGTTCTGAGTAAAGCACCGTTACATTTGCTCGGGTCTGTCCTCTAGCGCTTGGAGGTGGTAGCATGGCCGTTCGAGTTTGTGAATCACAAATTACGGCAGTGTTCCTCAATCCTGGTCCTGGCGCCCCACAGCTCTATCCAATTTAGTGCTTCTCCTGTTTAAACACACCCTCTTTAACACCCACTTTAAATAACGGGGCTTGTCAATGAGCTGAGTAGTTGGATCAGGTGTGTTGGGAGCAGGAGAACACTACAACATCCAGAACGGTGAGGCGCCAGGACCAGGACTAAGAAACACTGAATGACGGAGTCAACTCCAAATCTGATTCTAGAGCTAGGAAGTGTTAATCGAAATAGTCTATTCCAGGAGTCTATCACACACGATAAACGATTCCCAAGTCTAAAACATACAGGGACAGAACCGAACGAGAAAACATCTGATGAACAGTGGGAATCACAAAACACCGAGGCACATGTGAGTTGTATTGTGCCAATTGGCAAGTTTCAAGTGTCAGTTATACAGGAGGTTTAATATTCAGTTATGCGAAACATGAGAGAAAGAGGAGAGTCCATCTATTGGCACACTTCTCAGTTAACAAGGAAAACAGCCCTCTTTGTAAAACTGTGTGGGGCGACTATCTCCGGTAAAGATACGAAAACGTGCATGCGTGTCATCCTGAAACTCCCGTCAAACTATCCGCACCTGAATGGCGCGAACTCCTTCTTTAGCAGTATTACGGTAGTACTTTGCAAACGCGCTCTGAGTTCGTTATGTTCAAGCCAATATTTCAGCGAATATGGTATGGATTAAAATATGCTTCCAGTTCGCGACGTGGCTATGTTTTACTTTGTCTTAAAAGTGTTCATACTATGTTTAAGGAGTATTCGAGTAACATGTATATGTATGTGTATGTATGCATGTATGTGTGTGTGTGTGTATATATGTGTATATATTTATATAGATGTGTGTGTATGTATGTATATGTATGTGTATATACATATATAGCAGATCTTTGTTGGAAAATTTGAGTTATAACAACGTTAATGTAGAATATTATTATCAGTGTTTGCATATGTAGATGTTTCATTTGAAATAATTCAAGGGAAATGTAAAAAAAAAAAGGTATTTACGTATTGCGACCTTTACATTTCATATTTTAGTCAACTGAATCTACTGTAGATTTAGTCGACTATAATCTTATTATAATAAGTCGACTAAAACTAGACTACAACTAAAAACAATTCAGATGACTAAATTATGACTAAAACTAAATTACATTTTAGTAAAAAGAATATGACTAAAACAATCAAAATTTCCTGTCAAAATTAACACTGTCTATTAGGAACGCACATGTTGCACTTATGTAAACAGATAGTCTAAGTTAGGAATGTGGCAACAACTGGAAGTGGCAACAGAGCAGTGAGGCTTGTACCTTGGTACAAATGACAATTCTAGCTGATGTATGACCGAAAATATTTAGTTCAGTGGAAGAGTACGTTGACAAATGGTAGTAAAATGGTATGTAGTAGAGTGAAGGCAAAGTATCACAGTTATGTCTTATAATTTGTAGCTTTATCAGCCTTGGTGTATGCACTTGCAATCAGAAATATTTAACCCCCAAGGGAAGTGATTTATAACTTTAAACTTTCAACAGAGCTAGCTCTTTAAATTACGTACTTAGCAGTTGAATCATACTGCAAATGAATAAAGAGAATTAATGATGTTGTACTTTCAAGTTGCAGGATATTTGGTTAATAATGCCATGTCACAGATATTCAACCTCTATATAATACTGCTGATTTTAAAACCTACTACTAGTCAGTTTCACCTGAAGTTTGGTTAAAACATGAGTAATGCATTGGTAACTCAATAATTACCCTTGATTTGTCAAGATGCTGTAGCCATCTCATCAGGGCAACAAGGAAAAATCCTTATGTTACTGCAATAGACTTAAAAGGATGACCTGATGAGGGCTGGGCCAAATATGTTCATGTCAATTTGCTTTGTGTTGGATTCTTCATCGGTTTAGTAAGGGCAGCTGAGGATTAACTATACTGTCTGCTTAGTTCTTTTTTCTAATTAGTGTTCTCGGGTTAATATGGCGAATTAGTTTCTGGTTACCCAGAACTAGGTGTGTATTGTGGGCAGGGCTTGTGTATATATATTCAGTGTCTCCGCTTCAAGAATCAACTTGCTCTGTGTTTTTGTCTTGGATTCTTCCTCTTCTTAGTAAGGTAGGCTGTGATTTAAGTATACTATCTGCTTAGTTCTGCTGGTTTCAGTACTGTAGGTAATTGCTAATCAGTGTCTTCAGGTGTATATTGCACTGACTGCAGTTTGAACTGTGCGCAAATGGCTATATGCCTAGATAAATTCCTAGACAATCGGAAAAGCATGGCAAACTGATATCCGTTAAAGGATGCCATCTAATATGGGATTCTGACTAGCAAAATCATCAGGCATCAATCCCGTCAAAAGCTTACAGGTTTATTTGGAACAGCAGGTGTAATGCCATAATAGTGGAAGCAGTGGAGGAGTAGGATTCAACTGATAGGAAGTAGACTGTATGGACAAAACTATTGGGACACACCTCTCTTAATTCAGGTAATTGGTCATTTCATTTAGGTGTTTCATGCTGTACTGTTGTCACAGGTGTATATAAAATCAAGCACCTAGCCTTACAGTCTACCATGAAAAACATTTGTGAAAGAATGGGTTGTTTAAAGGGCTCACTGAATTGAAGAGTGGTATTGTAATATGATTCCACTGCTGCAACAAGCCAGTTTATGAAATGTCTTCCCTCCAAAATCAAATGTAAGTGGTATTATTGAAAAGTGGAAGCATTTAGGAACCACAGGAACTCGGCCACGAATTGCCAGACCACGTAAAGTTGTAAAGAGTATTTTCATCAAGTACTGAGGCACATGGTACATAAGTTACCAACTCTCTGTTGACTCAATAACTGTTTCAAACCTCCTCTGGCATTAACATCAGCACAATTAACATATCATTCCCACAGACACACACCCAACGTCTTGTAGAAAGCCTTCCCAGAAGAGTGGAAGCTGTTACAGCTGCAAAGTGGGGACCAATCCATATTAATGACTATTGATTTAAAAGGAGATGTCATAAGAGCTCCTGTCGGTTTAATATGTAGGTGTCCCAATACCTTTGTCCATATAGTGTATCTTAGATACTGGGGAGTTGGACGAATGGTTACTGTTGAAATAGAATGTTTATTAAAATCATTCATATTTAACTGTTCATAGAGAACACGTTTGCCACCAACATTCATCACTTTGTCAAATTTTAACGCACTTCACGTTTGTGACTGGAGAGACTGATGTACTGATTTGGTTTTGTTAGAATGTATTGCTGCTACTTTGCACATCATTGGTTTAAAATTTTGACAGAAAAATATTTAAAAGTTTTATGAGTTTGATTTATCTTTTGTATTAGCAGAAAACTTAATTAAAACTGTGATTTTTTTTAACAAAGTAATTTATCTTTATTGACTTCAGTGCTAGTAAATAAATGCATGAGACAACCTTATAAGACTTATTTGGCAATTGAGTGATTCATAATCCGAATAAAAATCTATTAATTTCAACAATCAATAGTTTATTCCACTATCAAAATAGTCATTTGTTGCAGCCATAATAGTCTTACCTAGAGTAAAGTAAGGTGCTTTAAATCAGAGAACATGTAAGCCAGTTACAATAATATGACTTTTATCCAGTGGACAACCAACTCATAAGCCTCCTGGGTGCTCAGGTCCATCTGAGAATACCTAGTAGAGGATCCACTAAGTGCTGTGTATTATATAATTTAAATCTGCACAACACTGTGGCAGCATTCCATGCGAATGAAATGATTCATGTGATTCAAGTTTTCTGGAAAGGAACTCAATAACCACCCATAAAGTGCAGACCTGTCACGAAAGCTGAAAGAGAAGATACTTTGAACATTCCTGGAGACACCTTTGGGAGAATTGTGTGGAAGTTTACAACTTATGGCATAGCAGCAAACATGCCTGGCTGTGGTAGAAAGCCCAACATTTCTTCAAGAGGTCTTAACCATTTCATCAGGGCAATGAAGAAGAAAAACATGTTACTGCAGTAGACTTGCGCAATGATCTGATGAAAGCTGGAATAAACGTGTCAGTGTCAACCATAAAAAGACTTGTGGTTAATAACTTAGGCACAACTTAACAACTAAGGAGTTGGTGCAAGAAAGGTGAGGCTTATGACTGAAAAAAAGCATGGAGGTGGGTCAGTGAGGATTTGGGGATGTTTTTGTGCTGCAAGGATTGGCAATCTTCACAGAAATACCAAGACATTTTGAGGAGGAATATTATTGCTTCTGAACTTTGTGATAATTGGACTTTCCAACAAGGTAATAATCCCAGGCACACTTCCAAGTCAACCAAAGCATGGTTAAGCTATCAGTATTGGAATGTTCTGGAGTGGCCGTCTCAGTCTTTGGTGGGACTTAAATGGATCAGATGCATCATGAAGCCAACAAACCTCAATGGGCTGGACGCTTTTGCTTAGAAGAATGGGCAGAAATTCCTTGAGAGAGGTATCAGAAGCTTGTCAGCACTTAGCAAAATGCTTATTAGAGCATTTGGGATGCTGAGATTAGGGGTTGAATAAACATGAACATTTGTCAAGAGAATTTGATGTTTTTAAACTCATTTAAACTCAAAATTGTGTCAACATATGTTCTGAAAATTGGTTATATGCAAAAATGTATATTCTTTTCTTTGTTACAGTGTAGATGTCATGATGTGCACTATATTTCAGACATACTTACTGCAAACATGTTCATAATATGAAAGATACAGGCATGAATCCATAGAGAAGCAGTAGCAGTAGAATGGGATGTTCTGAACACATCAGTGACTCCTAATCAGGTGCATGGGAAGATATTGTAAGTGGTGTGGGAGTAAAAGCTCTAGTACGTACGTACGTACGTACATACAGACACACACAGAGACACACACACACACACACACACACACACACACACACACACACAGAGGAACCAAATTAAATGGCCCAAACACTGTTTGGCAAGTGTTACCAATTGTATGAATTAACTTTAATACATTTAGCCTACTTGATATTACAAGTGCTTAATAAAAAAACTTTTATTCCTTAATTTAAAATTATATTGAAACCTTTATTAAAACTGGATGGTGTCCTGTTACCAATGTCTTACCTGGAAGTACAAAGCACCATGTTGTTGATGTCCCAGGACTGCATTTCACTTGCCAAAAATGTGGGCAGCATCTCTGGTATAGTGGCATTAGCAATAGCATTCATAATTGTCCAATATATTGTTCAGTTAATGTTTTCTAACAAATAACCAAATAAACAAATAACAAAACTATATAATCAGTGCAACCATACACTACTGTTGTTTTTTTTATCCAAATATGTATTTTATTAATAGTACATATTTTAATCAACTCTCTCCAAGGTGGTGCCAACTTTATACTAATACCCATATTTTTGAATTGCATCTTTAGGTGTCCAGAAACCTTTAGTCATATAGTACTATGTATTTAGTGTATATTATGTTCACTAAATTATGCATGAATAGATCAGAATTACATACAGGGAACTTTTGTGATTCTTTGCATTCAAAAAACTTGTGTATTGTGTCATAACATACCTTTTTATAAGTTCACCTCGAGTAGCCAAGGTTTCATAATCTATGTCTCACTTTTACCCTGGGAGATGATGAGTCTGTGCCAGTTATGGAAACTTCCAAGGCTTACACCTGAGACCTCAGGGATGCTATATAAGACTACTCTGTGGACAGCCAAGCTCCATCCAAATGTCTCTGTTCTTGTTGCTGTGACATGACCTATTTTTTCCAAAATAAACTAGAGGTCCGCTGGAAGATTAGTATTCATTCGTGCCGTCCTTAGTATCCATTAAAATCACTTGCTTGGCTGGAGGAAGGTAAGATCACTTTTGCTCTTTAGATCATTAGGTGGAATGATACCTGGGCATAATCAGTAAACCTATCTTGTATTATAGGATTATATTCATTACAAAATCAGTGGACTCTTATTTTGTGTGTTGTCTGTTGCAGCCTTCTGCCCTTTGTAAGTTGAATTATTATCTAATTAAAAGAATTGCTTAGTGAAACTTTTCATTTGATCTATGGGTGGCTTAACCAAAGGGGAGGGTGAGGGGTGCCAATAATTGTGGCATATGTGGTGCTGTTGAAAACAATTACAACCCCAAATCAGAAAAAAGTTGGGACAGTATTTAATGTCAGATGGTATGAACCCCGTATATTTCACTTTTTTTCCTTGTCAACGACATTTTAATACACATAATTCCTGCATTTCAGACCTGCAGCACATTAAAAACATGTTGGGATATATATATATATATATATGATTTCAAACAGGTAATGTCAACAGGTGATTGCAATCATTATTTGGTACAAAAGTAGTATTCAAGAAAGGCTGAATTTTGAGGAGCAAAGATGGGCAGAGGATCTGCAGTTTGTCAGTAATTTAATAATTGGAATGTTCATAAACCATGCTTCATAAAACATTTGCATACATCTTCCTATAGTGCAAGGGATTACTTTATCAAATCTTTGTCAAGCACTGCAATATAAAGCTATATTTAAAAAAAATGCCACATAACATGACTGTGCAACAAAGAGGTCTTATGGTAACCATGTTCAGAAGCAGCATTGACTTCTCTTGGCTCAGTGTTATCTGGGATGGATCATTATACAGTGGAAATGTGTATTGTGGTCAGATGAAGGTTAGTCCAGAGCTTTTTTTGGAATGGTTGCCATGTGCTCCTGACCAAAGACAAAATGGACCTTCCAAACTCTTATCAGCAAGTCCAAAAGCCAGGGTCTTTCATGGTATGGTGTTGTGTCAATACCCTTTTGTGTCATTAAACACTTCCATGATGGCAGAATTAATGCAGAATAGCACAGTGAGATTTTAGAGCAATGTATGCCGCCTTCAGTATGACATCTTTTTCAGGGACCATGCATTTTTCAAGAAGACAATGAAAAACTAGCCAAATCAGAAAAACTTATGACTAAAATATGCAAATCCCTTTCCAAATATTTCTTTGAGGAACATTGTTTTTAAATATTTTAATAATTTTCACATATTTGACAAACAAGTTCCTTTGCCCATCTTTGCTCCTCAAAGACTCAGTCTTTTGTGTATACTGTTTATGTACCAAATCATGATTATAATCACTTGTTGACATTACGTGCTTGTAATCATTTAGGTTTTTTTTAACCTCGTTACTAGCTCTAAGCTGCTCCTGTCCAAATGTTTTTGACCAGACAAAACATGAAATAGCTTGGGTTCATGCTGTCTGCAATGAAAAACATGTCAGAATAAATGTAAGGAACACTGCATCTTTTTGAAGTTTGCATATTCCATACCGTCCTAAGTTTTTTCTGATTTAGGGTTGTATTTTTTTACACATCTTTGTTGACAGTCAGGGGTACAAATAATTGTGGACAGTATCTCAGGTGTTCAGCTTTTATTTGTATATTAATTTTGATGTCTTGACAGGCAGCCACAGTGCCACTTTCAAGACTCAAGGAACAAACCTAACTTTTCAGTTGCCAAAATCTTGAGGCATTGCCTGACTTTCACCCTTGAGAACAGTATTATATCTAAGCAGTGGAAATTTCCATGGACTAGGTCTGAGGCCTCGGGATCTATACGCAGAAGGAGAATTAATTAGTGGACAACTCGGGTCTGTTAGGGTGGTTTGTTCTCAGTTCTCTTATTGTTAATTGGGCTTCAACTTTGTTTGAAAAATAAACCAGAGATTCACTTGAGAATTACAGATCACAGATGCTGACTGAGTACAGAGTGGTTGCTTGCGCCACTGCTCATCAGTTGAGACAGGTTTACAAGCAGTAGAGAACAGGGCAGTTGGAATAATTTATATTCATAATTCATGTATATTCTCTATTATATTCATGTACTCTCCATTATGCTGAGCCATTAACAGCCGACCAGTGAGGAGCTGTCAAACATCCTTGTAAAGAACATAAGGTCAACACTACACCCTAGTAAAATAATTTACCTAAAGCAAATAGTGTTATTGTGAAGACTTGTGCTGATCCATAATGTATTGCAAATATATTCACTGTAGTCATGCCACAAAATAAGTGTGAACCAATGCATAAAATGAGTTCCAAGGAAAAGGAATCTTTATAGTTAATGTGTAAGGATGGATTAAACTATGTGTGTATGTGTTGAGAGAGAGAGAGAGAGAGAATTGTATGAGATGCAGAATATTATTAATGTAAAATGTTATATAATGTATGATGTGTCTTGTACAGTTCCCTTTTTTCCCACAGTAATTCATAATTGAGCATGACGAGAACAAATTACAATTTGTGTGAGAAAATGTATACGTATGGAGAAAGCCTTTGTGGTATTTTAATCAGGATGTTGGGTTGAGCTGGCTGAAAAGAAATATGAGATTGCCGTGCAAATGTGTTCCAAACCAAAGCCATAGAGGTAGATGGATAAAATGTCAGGTGGCTCTGTTAAGCACAAGAATGAGAACATTTCTCTCTTCAAGTGACTAAATATATTAAACTATTGTTACACATTTATTTGAACTGAATCCTGCCATGTTTTCTCCAAATCCTATTTAAACATATTTGCTAATTTTCTGAAATTAAATTGGGGGGCAGATTTTACAAAGAAGATCTGGATACACCAGAGATGCAGCTATATTCTCTGGAGGGCCAGAAAACCACATGTTGGTGGACCAACAAAGCCTTTTGCAGGGTATTCAGATTTGCACAACTTGGCAATGCCATGGGACTAGGCAAAACTAATTGTAGGGCACCTGCACTAAGGCGAGTTTGCACATCCAACATGATCATGGTATCTAAAACCTGAAGTTAAGGCATAATCTTTTCAGAGAGGCATAGTTTTCAGTGAAGACTAGTAGTTCATGCTGCCTGTATAACTAATCAAGGTCGGAGGTCTGGCCACCTTAATACAGGCACGTTCAGACAGGGGTGCCGAGGGTCATGTTCATATGGGTTTTGGGCAGGATGGGATTCTCAGGGCACTTGGAAATGTCTCTTAATGTTTTTTTTTTTACTTTTTTGAACTTTGACTTGTTCTAAATGTTTTAACTGAGCAGGGTTATGTGTTGATCTATGGTAGACTGATTTCTCTCTGTTTTTTAGTAGTCAGAACTTCCAGTGTACTGTGGTCGAGCAGGGTTATCATGGCTTTCTTTGCTATTCATCTTAACGTGGATTTCTTGGGTTTCCAGGTTAGCAAGTTTTTGTTTTGTGAATGCAGTCAGTAGTTCTTGTGTAGTAGCCGTTTGAGCTAACCTGACTACCTATTTGGTTCTCAGGAGCCATTCTGCCCAGACCCCTCATTACTACTCTTAAATCTATGTTGAGATTCAGTAATTACCTGTACTAAGGTGGACATTGAAACAGGAATGCTTCTTCACTGAGATTTGAAGCAGGGGTACCTAACAGGAATCAAAATGCCAATATACAGAATAAACCCACTTAATACAATTCAGGGTCACGGGGATTTGGGGCCTTTATGGCAGAGGGCACAGGCAGGAACCAAACCTGGATATGGCGCCAATCCATTGCATGGTCTATGCACACACACACTCACTCACTCACTCACATTGGGACATTTTAGATATGCCAATTGACATTATGCAAATCTTTGAAATGTGGAAGGAGAATGGAGTACCCATGCAAACATTGAGAGAACATACTAGTATTAAAGTTATATAAAAATCTAAAGTTCTACAAAATTCTGAGTCTTTGAGGAGCAAAGGTGAGCAGAGGATCTCCAGTAGTCAACAAATGTGAGAGAAAATGATTGAAATGTTTAAAAACAATGTTCTTCAAAGAAAGACTGTAGGGGATTGACATATTTCAGTCCTTTTTCTGATTTAACCTCTTTTGCGTTGTCTTGTTGATAAATGTATGGAAGTCCCTGGAAAAGATGTCATCTTGAAAGAATTAATGTTGCTCGATCTACTTTTCTGCATTAATGCTGCCATCACAGAACTGAAAAGGTTTTGGAACTGAAAGGTTTTGTCATTAACACTGGCACAATTCCATACCATGACAGACCCTGGCTTTTGGACTTGTTGCTGAAAATAATTTGGGTGGTCCTTTGGTTCGGAGTACTTGGTGTCCATTTCTTCCAAAAACATCTGGGATACTGATTTGGTCTAACCACAGTACACATTTCCACTGTGTTATGGTCCATCCTAGATGCCTCTGAGCTCAGATAAATCGACACCACTTTTTGACATGGTTAACATAAGGCTTCTTTTTGTGCAGTAATAGCACATTGTAGTGCTTGATAAAGGATTGATAAAGTAAAAATTTGAAAAATTCAGAGACTCAGCCTTACTGATTTGTACTAAATCATGATTATAGTCACCTGTTAACATCACCTGTTTGAAATCACATAATTTTTATTATTTTTGTTATATTACTAGCCCTAAATTGCCCCCTCCTCACTTTTTTTTGGAATGTGTTATATACATGCAATGTAGCAATGGATGTTTATTAACAAATTAAATTAAGTTGACCAGACAAATATCTTGGGTTCATACTGTTTGCAAAGAAATACAAGTCAAAGGAAATGTAAGGAACACCATTTTCCATACCATCCCAACTTTTTCTGATTTGGGGTTGTACATTTTGATACTTTTCTGTCTACACAGAACTGATGTTGAAAGACAATGCCTGTTCTGTTCTGATTTGACAGTTCAAACAAAGTGGTTTACTATGTGACGTACCTTTTTGATTTAAATAAAAAATAATATGATAAATAAGAGGTCAGGAATGTATCAGCATTTATGTTACAATGCCTAAAACTACATTAGCAAATAATGACATCCACTTTAAACCATACAAGCATGGTACAACTATTGAAATCACAATTTATATTTATAATATAATGCTGTGATTTATAGACAAAATGAATGCATTACTACTTAAATAAAAACTACTCCTGCTTAGCAGGGTAGCAGCAGGGTGTGTATGTGTGTTTGTGTGTGTGTGTGGTTAGTTGGAAGCAGGGAAAGTGAGGACATGTTACCAGAGGATGAATTAAATAGAGGCGTGTATTGTTGATTGTATCTGTTTGACAGTTGTGGCAAGTTTGCTTAGCTAGGTGTGTACCGTGTTCAGTGTTCAGTGTTCAGAGAGGATTATAAGTCTGCATACAGAACGTAAGGCAATCATTTTCTTTCTGATCTGTCTCTTACATGTAATTCTTTTCACTTGCACAGTTCACAGTGAACTCTGGATTAATAGTTAACGCATAGAATGGTCAACACTTGTTAATATGTTACAAGAACTGGTGAAATGTTGAAAACACATTCTTTTTTTCCTTTGGCAATCATATCTGTTTTTAAAATATTTTTGTGTTTATTGTTGTGTTTTACTGCAGGTTTGACGTGTTTGTATAGAGAAATGAAACTACAGATGAAATATGCACTGCTCGGTGCTTTACTGCTAGCTATAACGTGTGTCACCATCATCGCTTTAGCTCTCGCCATTGCTAACCGTCAGAGAGTGGATCTGCCAATTTCAACACAGGTCTTTTACTTAAAGAAGCCTTGTTCCAATCTTTGTTAATAAATGTTATCAGTTTAAATGATTTTTTTCTTGGAAAGTTTAATACATGTAATCTTAATTTGCAGCCTGTGCTGCTAGTCTGTTTAAACCCTTCAATTGCATATACAGTATTTACACATGTTGTACTGGAACAACAATAATAATTCAGTAAAATTATAATATGACATTTCCTCTTTTACAGCTGCCGCATATCTCTGATAAACGTTATGATGTACACTTGAATAGGTATCACAGTTTGGAAAAATGATTGGATTAATTTTTTTTGTCCTCAGTATGGGATGGTGTTTGATGCTGGTTCCTCTCACACATCCCTTTTCCTGTATCAGTGGCCAAAGAACAAGGAAAACAACACAGGAATTGTCTCTCAGACTCTGATGTGTGATGTGAAAGGTAGAATATCTGTCTTTTAGATCTTCGATCCCACAAAAAACACCGTATACGATAGTTTAGATAAATGTGAAATGGGTATATTTTTATTCTCTCTCTCTCTGTATAGCAAAACTTATTGTAGGTCTCTGGTTTTGGTTTTTAGGTGATGGCATATCAAGTTACGCTGCAAGTCCTCCTGGTGCTGGACAAAGCCTGAAAGAATGCTTAGATGTTGCAGTGGCAGCAGTACCAACCAACCAGCAAAGTACAACACCTGTGTACCTGGGAGCAACAGCAGGCATGCGACTCCTCTAGTGAGTTCTTTATATCCATCTTGTCCAGTACTATATTGTGAAGCATTAAAGATGTATTGACCTGCCAAACAGAGGCGAACGTACATGAACCTGTACTAACAATGTGCAATGTGCTCTCTCTCTCGCTGACCTTGGTTATACTCCTGTACTAGACTGTCAAAATGAAGCTGAAGGCAAATAAGTGTAGCATTCAGAAACTTTTGTCTTTTTAGTAATTGAACTTTTCAGCCAATCAAAACAAAAAGATGCCAGGACTCGTTATGCCATTCTAAAATATTTAAATAACCATTTGGTACATCTGAGCTGCCTGTTACGTACACTGGTTAATAAAGATTTATTTTTTTCCTATGCAAAAAAGGAGGTGCCACTATTTTGTGCTTGCATGTCCTCACTGTGTTCGCTCCAGGTGCTTTGGTGATAATGGCTAACAATGTAGGTACACGATAACTGTACCTGTTCATGACAAATATTGTTACTTTCACTTCCATAAGTTGTTTTCAATTTAAGTGATTCCACACCATAAAATATATACTGAACAGGTAATAGTGTAATGTTTTATGTACAAAACTCTGGTATCATAGGAAGCACTTCATGTCCGCTTTATGCTAAATCAATTTAAATGTAAATCAGCTAAACTAATCTACTGTGTTCTCAAACGTTAATGCAACATCAACTGCTTATATTTTAGCATCATTGCTATGGGATTTGATACTTTAAGCCTTTTTAATAAAATGTCTGACAGTAAGGTGTAATATAATAGGTCTTGTCAAGAGCCTCACAAGCCTGTTATTCCCCTTTTGCTTCAATATGTCCATTCCTCACTTCACATGCGCTACAGAATAATACTTTGTTCTTGAATTGACACTACATGTACTTTAATCCATATTGACAATTCTTCTAACTCTTCTCTGTCATGGTAGTCCACGTTTTAGGTGTTTAAGGTATATCACATTATTTTTGTATGGCCTGACTAACACCTGCACATAGACCTTTTAACAATGTGGAGTCAGTTAATGGAAATATCTTTTTTGAAAATCACAGCTAAACTCTGTTTTAATAACTATTTACAACAGCTTACAAAACCAGACTCAGTCAGACCAAGTACTGGCAGAGGTGGCCAAAACTCTGAAAAGTTATCCCTTTGATTTCCGTGGAGCCAGAATTCTCACTGGTATGGAAGAAGGCACTTATGGCTGGATCACCATCAACTATTTGTTGGAGGGCTTTATTAAGGTTTGTTAATTCAAAGTTTTTTTGATTGTTTTTTGATTGTGCTTATATAAAATCACTCTATAAAATGACCAAAACATAGTTGTTTATTAGATGGCTGTCATTGTTGCAAAATGAGAACCAAGCACTCAGACATGTTTCAGACAACTCTTGCATTCTTTATTTCTTCACACAACCTATAGAAACATAAGAAAAAGGGAAGCTGAAACTTCCTCTTTCCTAACCCACAGACTGTAATTCTAATCCACTTCTCCCCCAAACAGCATTCATTTGATGGTAAATGGGTTTACCCCAAAGCTGGAAAGATTCTGGGAGCTCTGGACTTGGGTGGTGCATCCACACAGATTTCCTTCATACCAAAAGATCCAGTGAAAGACCCAAATTCTGCTTTTGATCTCAAACTCTTTGGCCACAAATACGAGCTATACACACACAGCTACTTGTGCTATGGCAAAGACCAGGCCCTGAAGAAGGTTCTGGCACATCTGCATAAGGTTAGTTATAAGATTTCTGAAGCTATATAAAAGATGCCCAATATGTTCAGCAGTCAGCATAATACAATTTTTTTAGTTGTTAGTTGCCTGTAATTGTCTTTTAATTAACTCTAATGATAATTTATAAGTTATTGCAATTGCCTTTGTCCCATCCAACATGCAATGAAAGAATTATTGCCTTCTGTAACAGTGATGTAATAAGTCTGCTCTGTAAGTACTTAATTGTCGTAGAATGTTAACTGTATAGTGATTGCTAATACTTATAGCTGAGTAACGAATTGTTCAGGCTTGCTTAAAAATGTTTACGACAGCCTAAATGCTATCTATTACTCCCTAACTTCTTTCAGAATGCTATGGACTCTTCCCCGATCAAGCATCCATGCTACCACAGTGGATACAATTTGACACTAAAACTGGGAGACATTTATGACACTCCTTGTGTTGTCAAGCCGGCAACTTTTGACCCAACACTAAAGGTCACTTTTCTAGGGACAGGTGATTCTAAGAATTGCCTGTCAGTAATGGAGCAGGTCATCCCCCTGAATAATTGCACACTGTCCCAAGACTGTGGATTTGATGGCGTCTACCAACCTCCAGTCAATGGAGAGTTTTTTGTGAGTGTTTTCCCCTCATATTAAAAATAAGGCTGATCCATAAAAACGTTTTTTATGGCAAAATGACATTTATACCTGATGCTGACATAATGTGTTTTACTGAGCATCCCATGGGATCGTACAATCACATTTACAGTTTTAAAATTCATTTTCACAAATTTGAGAAATTTTTGGGACGCAAAGGGCATGAAGTCCAGCCTGTGATGAATAACAGCAAAGTTACTATACGTCTGTTGACGACATCTAGGTAACGCTGCTGGGAAATTATTTCCAGCCATTCAAGACCAGAATCCTATCTCTTTTAATTGGGAGAGACCTATACATCCATAACTGAAAGAGAAATTAAGGTTTAAAATGCATATTTAGAATTGCTGGTATAATCTGACAAAAATATGACGTACAGCGATGTGTGAAAGTTTGGGAAACCCTTTAGAATTTTCTGTATTTCTTCATAAACATGACCTAAAGCATCATCAGATTTTCATACGAGTCCTAAAAGTAGATAAAGAAAACCCAGTTAAACAAATGAGACGAAAATATTATATAGATGATCCAATATTACGTATTAGTGAGTGGCAAAAGTATGTGAACCTCTAGGATTATTTTTAAGGTGAAGTTAGAGTCATGTGTTTTCAATCAATGGGATGACAATCAGCTGTGAGTGGGCACCCTGTTTTATTTAAAGAACAGGGATCTATCAAAGTCTGCTCTTCACAACACATGTTTGTGGAAGTGTATCATGGCACAAACAAAAGAGATTTCTGAGGACCTCAGAAAAAGAGTTGTTGATGCTCATCAGGTTGGAAACAACTTTTCTTACAAATCTCTAAAGAGTTTGGACTCCACCAATCCTCTGTCAGACAGATGCTGCTTGTCTGCAGTTTGCTAAAGATCACGTGGACAAGCCAGAAGGCTATTGGAAGAATGTTTTGTGGACGGATGAGACCAAAATAGAACTTTTTGGATTAAAAGAAAAGCGTTATGTTTGGAGAAAGGAAAACACTGAATTCCAGCATTAGAATCTTATCCCATCTGTGAACCATGGTGGTGGTAGTGTCATGGTTTGGGCCTGTTTTGCTGCATCTGGGGAAGGAAGGCTTGCCATCATTGATGGAACAATGAATTCTGAATTATATCAGAGAATTCTAAAGGAAAATGTCAGGACATCTGTCCATGAACTGAATCTCAAGAGAAGGTGGGTCATGCAGCAAAACAACAACCCTAAGCACACAAGTCGTTCTACCAAAGAATTGTTAAAGAAGAATAAAGTTAATGTTTTG
>JAJAGP010004651.1:0-45624 GCA_025084515.1 Ancistrus triradiatus
GTTGTCCTCTGTTTAGGACATTGTAACATCTGCACCACAATGCCAACCTGAAACCAGTCCACAGAGATCAAAACCAGACACCCTGTAGCTTAGTTGAGAGCGTGTGTTTAGATCATGGTGTGCACTGCATGGCTGAAACCAGCTTAAATCAGTAGAAGCCCCTACTTTACCCAGTTGCAGATATACAGACACAAAATATTTTTGTTTTTGTGTTGGCACAGTGTGAAAGCAAGAAAGCCTTCACATCAAAATGAGAAAAGCATTTCCCTAGAAGGAACATGACTCTGCATCCAGAGTGACTTCTCAAAACTGATATAGTCTTACACTGGACGTTTCAATCTTGAGGGTTAAGGACCTTGCTCAGTGACTCAGCAGTGGCAGCTTTGGCATACCTAAGATTTGAACCCTCAAGCCTCTGGTCTAGGGTTACCAATCGTTTGCATTTCTTCGATTCCGATTCTACTTATCGATTCCGGTTTTTATTGATTCCTGGATTTGGAATCGATTGCAAAAGTTTAGCAAAGTTTGATTGCAAAATGGTGAAAATATGTGCCAAATGTTTTGGTATAAAGAATATCTTTATTTTTCAACAATATTATAAAATGCTTATCGTGCCTTAACGTACTAAAGTAGTGACTTACTACGACAAAACGTTTCTCAATTACTAAGTTCTCTTTACTACTGTAGTGATGAACATGTGGTCAAAAAGGAAAGTAATCATTTTACTTCTAATAGGTTTACTTCTAAATGATTATGTCTTTGGGCCACAGGTTATCATTTCAGCAGTAGGGAGTATTTATGGCTGGTAATAACTGGACTGTGGACTGTGGTAGCCTAGCGGGTAAGGTACTGGACTATGGACCAGAAGGTCCAGGGTTCAAATCCCACCTCTGCCAAGCTGCCACTGTTGGGTCCTTGAGCAAGGCCCTTAACCCACAATTGCTTGGATTGTAAGATTGTATTAGTTGTAAGTCCCTCTGGATAAGGGCGTCTGCTAAATGCTGTAAATGTACTGTAAATGTAATAAGTGAGAGAGGTTTGGTATTCCTAGGTCTTTGTTTTAGGACGCTAAATCATGTTAAGTTTTGTTCACGTTAAGTGTTTTAGATTCTCCCGGCTAATGCAGCATTTCAAGGAAAGCACACTTGGTCGGACACAGTACCCTACTAAAGCTCAGTATCATGCTGGTGCCTTAGATGTTTTGCTTTGTTTGGGGTTGTAAACTCCTTTATATCATATCATCTGTCCACACATATTGCATTTAGCCTTTTTGTGTCTCTCAAAGTGGAGCCAAATGTTTGAGCGTTATCCCTAAAGCTTAAGCCATATCCAAAGGAAACTGTGTGATGACTTGAATGATTACATGACATGTATTTGAAGCATAAGTGGAATTGAAATTTGATTCTGGCCTGTAATGCAGCCCGATCCCAATAGTCTGTTCAGTGACATGTTGGTGTTACCATTAGAAATCAGATTTCACCTCTCATTCCAGGCTTCGGTTGTTTCCTGAGGTTATCTCATTGTTGTGTCTATATGAAGGAAACCATGCAACACTAAACCGTGTGATAGCATCATAAGTTCAGTCTGTCATCATAACTTCGTATGAAGAAGCATTTGTGTACTAGTCACTTTACTTTAGCACGATGTGGAGACTGCAACAGCACAGAGAGACATTCGTCTTAGTGGCTCCTTCAGTGAATCCTTTGTGGACCCAAGCTGTTAGTTATACTGCATTGTTATCATCTGTTATTAAGAGTGGTCTGTGCCCTTGGGGAAAGGCAGTAAACAATTTCACACCTTGCTGGCTGCCGGGATGGAGCTTTCAGTGGAGGCAGCAGACTGCATGTTTTTGCTTCATAACTGCGTTATTAGACTGTAACTCGACTCCGACCCTCACTTTTCACCAGAGGACACGGTTGCACTCAGATAGGCCTCTGCGGTATGGCAAAAATGATTTAACATTAATAAAAGCGCTAATTGGGATGCTAACAGTTAGTCCTGTCGCAGTTATGACATTTTAGCTGTACATTATCGTTCAAAAAATTGCAGTCTAATGGTCTTGCTTGCTGACTTTCGCCAACTTATAAATGACGTAATATTATATTATGTTATACTATCCTGTAATGACTCGCATACAATTTGTAACATGCTGCATGGCGAAAGCCCAGGCAGGATGAGGACGGAGGTGCAGGTTAGAGGTGGTTATTAAACCAAACGCAACAGTGCCACACTTTGGTATTTAAACCAGAGCTTAAAGAAGCTCAAATGCAAGTGCAGCCGATATAAACAGGAAACAATGTCCCACACCATGCACAAGAGCACGACGCCTTATATACAGGTCAACCTACCCGGCAAAAAGACGTGATACTACACAGGATGTGAACACGCACACATGCACAGATGATATAATCATGCACATTTACAGCATTTAGCAGACGCCCTTATCCAGAGCGACTTACAATTGATACAATCTTACAATCCAAGCAGTTGTGGATTAAGGGTCTTGCTCAAGGACCCAACAGTGGCAGCTTGGCAGAGGTGGGATTTGAACCCTGGACCTTCTGGTCCATAGTCCAGTACCTTACCCACTAGGCTACACGTCCCATGCGTGTGGGGCTAGCCTTGAAAACGAACACACAGGGATGAACCCTGTCCTGGCGTAACATGACATCCGTGAGGAACAGCCATTAATTGATGTGAACATGGCCCTGCAACTTCAGTTCAAATCTTTGCATCCTGTAAATAGCTAACTTTGACCCTGCTACTGAAAGAGCAACATTACCACACCTGTCCCCACCCCAAAAATCTGTTGTCTCTCTGTACATATGTTGTCAAACCAAAGTGCAGAATGAAGAAAAATCAAACCGCATTCTAAAGTAAATAGGAAAAGGAGACACCTGGCATCCTGTGTGACATCATAACATTAGGCAGGGGCACACACAACAAGGAATGTGATACAGGAATAGCCTTGTTTGCAGTTGCATGTGTTACAACAGCTGCAACCCCCTCCCTCTCGTACTCGCACTGTTGCATTTAGATGTGCAGGCAGACTGGCTTGCTGCTTTCTCTTGAGCATTTGTTTGACAGACGGCGAACCTGCTTATGTGCATGTGCAATTTATACCTTTAGTTACGGCAAGACTTTTATCTGTTTTGTTTACTGACTGACTTGCTGACTGAATGAATGCCTTGCAGGCTGATTTACTTTCGAACTATCTTACTAAGTGACTTACAGACTGACTAAATCTGATTAACTGAAGTACTACTGACTGACTTTCTGACCTTTTTACTTACTGATTGACAGACTGACTGGCTTTGCTGTGGTGATGTGAATGACTTCCAAACTGCTGGTCCATCTATATCCATTCAAATTTAGCAAACTGATGACTTATAACTGTTGCAAATTTGACGCATTCTAACAAATAGTGTCACTATCAGAGGGACTGCTGTCAGATTCAAAGTTAGTCATACATGTGGGGAACCCCTGGTTTGGGATGTTACAGACCAGAAACCGGCACACTGTGAAGCTGGATAGGAGATGGTGGTGACGAGACTCGAACTGGATATGCATCTCAAAACTAGAGGTGAACTATGAACCCAGGGTTTGTTGTTTAGTTTGTTTAACATACCTATCAGCAATCAACGGCTATTTTAATGACAGACGTTACATCGAACCAGTCATACATGACTTGATTAATATTCATACATACGTGATAATGAGTCAAACCCTCTGTATGAGTCATCTACAGGAGTGGGGATTGTAGTTTACAGCCCATTTGAAAAGGTTTTTCTTTCTTTAAAAAATCAATATTTTGAGTTAAACAAATTAGACAAAACTATTATACCTGGTCATTGATTTATTGAGGAAAATGATCAAATTAAATATAAGTGAGTGGCAAAGATAGTGAAACCTTCTAGGATAGCAGGTAATTTGAAGGTAAAAATGAGAGTCAGTGTTCAATCAATGGGTGACATCAGGTGTGAGTGGGCACCTGTTTATTTAAAGAAAAGGGATCTATCAAAGTCTGATCTTCATAACACGTTTTGTGGAAGGTGTATCATGGCACGAAACAAAGGAGATTTCGAGGACCTCAGAAAAGGAGCTGTTGATGTCATCAGGGCTGGAAAAGTTACAAAAACCATCCAAAGAGTTTAGACTCACCAATCTACGTCGTCAGATTGTGTAACAAAATGCGAGGAAATTCAAGAACCCTTTGCGACCCTCCTCAGGAGTGGCGACCAACCAAAATCACTCCAAGAGCAAATCGTGTAATAGTTGGCGAGTCACAAAGGACCCGTAACTTATTAAGCAACTGAAGCCTCTCTCCATTGGCTTAATGTAATGTTCATGAGTTCCCCCATCAGAAGAAAACTGAACAACAATGTGGTGCATGGCAGGTTTGCAAGGAGAAAAGGCCACTGCCGCAAAAAGAACATTGAGCTCCTCTGCCAGTTTGCTAAAGATCACGTGGACGAGCCAGAAGGGCTAGTGGAGGAAGTTTGTGTAGGATGAGACACAAAATTAGAATTTCTGGTTTAAAGGAAAAGCGTTATGTTTGGAGAAAGGAAAGCACTGCATTCCGCATACGAACCTTATCCCATCTGTGAAACATGGTGGTTGTAGTATCATGGTGGGGCCTGTTTTGCTGCATCGGGCCAAATGGCTTGCCTTCATTGAGGAACAGTGAATTGTAATTATATCAGAGATTCTAAAGGGGAAAAATATGAAGACCATCTGTCATGAAATGAATCTCAAGAGAAGGTGGACCATGCAGCAAGGACAACGACCCTCTTTTAGCACACAAGTCGTTCTCCAAAGAATGGTTACAGAAGAATAAAGTTAATCAAAGTCTGACCTTAATCCAATGAAATGTTATGGAAGGGACCTGAAGTGGAGCCGTTAATGTGAGGAAACCCACACAAATCCCAAAGTTGAGCTGTTCGTACGGAGGAAGGGCTAAAATTACTCCAAGCAGGACTGAATCAACAGTACAGGAAATGTTTAGTGAAGTTATTGCTGACACAAAAAAGTGGGGTCACACCAGATACTGAAAGCAAAGGGTCACATACTTTGCCACTCACTAATAGTAAATATTGGATAATTTTCCTCAATAAATAAAGGACCAAGTATAAATGTTTGGTCTCATTTGTTAAACTGGGTTCTCTTTATCTACTTTTAGGACTTGTGTGAAAAATCTGATGTCTGAGGTCATATTTATTGCAGAAATAGAGAAATTCCTAAAGGGTTCCCAAAATTCAAGCACCAGCTGTGTACATTAAAAAAATAAATATCGTGAATACTTTGCTGATCGATTTTTTTGGTCTTTCTTTTAGCACAGCCCTGATCCCCATACTTAGTAAAGTTATTTTCTTCCACATTGGTATACAACATCCAGTTAAGCAGGGACTAATTACACTCTTAAAGGAAGCATGCAGTTGGTCAGTGTTCTCTTGGCACTGACCAACTCAGAAAAAACATAGTCTATCACAATAACAACATTTATCACCAATGCGATAAAATATTTGTCATATTGCCCATCCCTAATGATAATAAATGCTGCGTATGTCAAGATCATGTATCAAAATGCAAATATACGAGAAATGCTAATCTCTACACGAGACCAGATGAAAAATAAGCAGCATTTTTACAAGAACTTTATCCAAGTGGTATTTCTCTCTCTGTTTGTTTAATTATTCTTTTTCCACTGATCCTTTGTATTGCGGAGGCATGTAAATCATCACATCAGCCAGCTCTTTTGCCTCAGTCACATGGTGCCATCAACCACTTAGCGTTTGGCAGTGTAGTCTTGCTTTCCTAATACCATAATGTCAATTATTCATCAGAATTTATGCAGGGCTGACAGCAAACTGCAACAGCTCTGCCATGCTTTTCAGTAGAATGTCGGGAGAAGAACGTATCCAAAATTGGGATGGATATACCTTTTATCCTTCCTCCACACACGCTCGCTCACTACAGATGATTTCACTGCATACTTCAAGCTGAAGCTCACCAGCATGCTGCAAAGTTTCCCCTCTTATTGGCCTGTCACAGTAAACATTCCTGACACGTGTAATACACAACCAATCGTGCAGACATCCAAGGCAAGTCATCACTAAGGCTTTACGTTTTGGAACGTCCAAGTCTTGACCATTTTCCTTTCCCGAAAACTCTAGTGATTACACCGTTCGTGACCATCATGATAAACACTGCTCTGGCCAGCCGCAAAACATCATCCTTTACTTATTCATGATTTAAAAAGTCCATGCTGGACTGTGCTGATGTCAAAATCGTACTCTCCTCCAGTGTCTGTCTTAATACATTTGGGTCAGGCTGTCCTGTAACTCTTGGATATGAAACCAGTCTGATTATAAGGCGTCTTTCTCTACAAAGGCTGCACGCAGCCTCTTCATGATCCATGTCACTGTTCACCATCTAAAGACAATGCCTTCGTTATAACCAACAAGCTCGGAAATTGTTTGTATTACATGCCAGTTCTTGCGTGTAAATACATTTTTCGTTCTTTCCTTGAATCTCGTCTTCATGCGTTCTCGTGATCGTGCTTATACCAGCGGTTGCTCCAAATTAGAACATGTGCTGGATGTATGGAATGATAATGTGATAAGATGGCTCCTCATTTTCACGTGGAACAAGTGTAAAGCCTCCACTAAAGCGGTGGCATGCTGAGAAGATTTTCCCTACATCTCTCCCCTGGTCTGCTGTCGATGCCAGTAAATCAGGCTTACGCTTCAGAAGTGACTTATGAGAAACGAACCGGGATTGAACTTTTAAAACAGGCCTTTGCACAAACAGTTCTAGGGATTCATTTGGGAGGAAGTACCCCCTGTGGAGCTCCCCCGAGAACTTCATTCGATTGCAGGGTGGTTTTGATTTGCATTCGCACGGCAGTAGGGAATGCTGAAGCGGACATTACGCGCACGTGGAGGTGAAATGGACTCAATCATGTACTTTCTCGTCGCATATGGACATAAAGCGGGACTTCAATGTCGGTCCATTAAGTATATTATCGAATCAGCCAAGCACATGGCAGTCTCAATTGTCTCAAAAGTTCTCAAAAGTAATCTCTGACTACACAACACGTCAAACATTTGAAGCAGATGGGCTATAGAAGGAGGCTGACAATTCACAATGGATCACCACACTGGACACATAGTGAATTCGAAAATGTTGCCTGGTCTGAGGAGTCTTGACTTTTGCTTGATTTGGATGGTAGATGTCAGAATTTGGTGTAAACAGATCAAAGCATAGATTTACATCCTGCCTTGATCTCCTGGTGTAAGGTGTGGGTTTTTCTGGCACACATGTGCTCCTTAATACCAATTGGCATTGTTGAAACACCACAGCCTACCTAAGTATTGTTGCTGACCATGTGCATCCCTTTTTACACCATAGTCTTACCCTCTTCAATGGCTGGGTCCAGCGGGGACTTAGTGTGCCATGTCACAAAGCTGAGATCATTCAGACTAATTTCTTGAACACATTGATAGTTATCTGTACTCCAATGGCCTTTCACAGCCACCAGATCTCAATACCAATATAGCACCTTTGGCATGTGGTGGAACAGGAGATTCGAATCATGGATGTGCAGCGACAAATCGCATCATCTTCAATGGGGCAAAATCTGAGAGCAGTCTTCCAGCGCGTGTTGAATATTTGTATGAAGAATTAAGGTAGTTCTGACGGCAAAGTGGACCAAGTCGTTACTAGAAAGGGGCTACCTGATAAAGTGGCTGCGTGAGAATGAAAAACTTCACCTTTGTAGCTTTTACTATCGTTTCCAATCTCACTAAACCCTTTTTTACAACTGATTGGGTCTGACACAACAGCAGAGCTGAAACTCTTGCCAGTGCCACCTTAGAGATTACCGCTGGCCAGTTGGGACTATGTGGCTGACAGGTTCTGTTTTGGAAGGTGGACTTTCTGTCAAATTTTTGAAAGTTGTCAGTAGGGAGCATAACAGCCATTAAAGCTCGCATGAAAGCCTTGCTCCATGCGCTTTGCGGATAAATCTTGTTCTGCGTGGTGTGGACTTCACAGTTGAATATCAGCAATATGTTGCTCTATCTGTGATGCTTAAAGCCTTCGTCCAGGAATGCGGTCATGTGGTTTCCATCGGCCCCTGTGTTCACATCAGAGCGCCGCTCACGAACAATGCGCTTGTGTTCGTCTCCTTTTAGAGTTGGTTTCCTCTGGGCTTTTCCCTTTCTGATCGGTATCACCCCTGTTGGAGGTAACTATCACCACTAGCCAAAGCAAACAACACTAAACTTGCCAGCTTTTGGTTTTGCAGAGTGCACGAGAAAGGAGTGAACGAGCTAGAGATAGAGAGAGGAAGAGAGAGTCTCTTTTGCTTGAGTGCTCCTCAGAGATCCTGTAATGCTCGGAAATCAATACCTTTCCCCCCACCATCTCCCTTTTCTGAGTGACTGGCTTGGATCCTTTTTTCTCTTTCTCATAATGATGATATTGTGTGCATATTGCACTGACAAATAAACATCAATTGCACCAACAAAGCCTGGTTTTAAAAGGTAAATCAGTTTAACCCTAGTGGATCTCTAGTCACAAAGCAATGGGTGATCTCCAAGGTCTTAATGCTGGACTGTCCTATTGATTATATAGGTTGTGGTTGGTGTCATTGTGCCAGTGGGACATGTTGGTCTGTTGGGAAGCAGATGTTCATATCAATTACGTGAAGTCAGTGGAGTCAAGACAAGCCATTGTATTGAACAGCAGACTGTTTGTACAGCATTTAGACCAATGGGATTGAGGAATTTGCATGGATATTAAGCCAAATGCAATCTGATATGACCAAGATGGGAAAGCATTTGTGCTATTTGCCACATTTAAAATGAAGCTGTTAAGACTGGCCAGTATATGGGCGTGTCAGCAGCCCTTTCCCAACATATGCCCACAACCCATAAAGAAATATGACACTTTCCGTTTCTCTACATGTATCTCAGTGTCGGGGCTCGGTGTGCCAGGCGAACGATAAAATCTCCAGAGCGAAAGAACACTCTTTCCACATGGAAAAAAAAGTGGGAAAAAGGGAAACGGCTGGCTAGCACTTGCTGTTTTCGATTCACATTCCCCACATGGGAAAGAATGTGCCTTTCTGAGTTTTTGGATCCTGCAGCATGTGTTGTTTAAACAATAGCGGAGGGGGGTTTTTACTTTTACTCGGAGGCACATCTCCAAATGGGAGGGAGGTACAGAGAGAGGCAGGATGCGTTTCGAGGGCGTGTGTGTTAGCGAGAGACGGAGTGTGAAACGTTATTTGGGATTTAATTCTAAGGAAGTGCAGGGGAAGGAATTTGCGCCACCTGAGACTGAGACTGTGACAGATGCTCGTACTTTTAGATTTCTTTTCCAAACTCTCATTGCAGCTATGTTACATGCACTCGCGGCTAAAGAGCACAGAAGGAATCTGCTGGGAGAGCTATCACGACTGATCAGCATGCCATACACACCCTGAAAGAGAGAGAAGGATGGAGGCACATGAGTCATAGAAGACTGTCTGCCGTTCTTCTCGGCTTCTCCGGAGGCACTGACTCGCCTTTAATTATTCAAGTCAGTCAGTCAGACCCTGTCTCTGTGAGTCCGTGGCCACATTAAGGCCCGCGGATGACAATGCACACTATTCATAGACTCTATCTCTGTAGGCCCTTTTTATAGACCGTATGAACATGTGAAGGCTTCGCTATGGGAATGCGTCATCTCGTGGGAACATGTTTCATGAAGGTGTGGGCTTCACTATTAGTGTTTACACTGAGAAGTGGTTCAAGAGCGAATTATAAAGTACATTGTACTTTCCGGACAAAAAATGAGTCACCTTGTGTGTTTAAGGTGACGGCTATAAATACGTGCAGGGTGTCCGATGGAGAAGATTGAGAAGAGGTGGTACACTGCGGTGAATGTCTCGTTTGATGTGTGGAACATTGGTCGCAATGCAGATGTTAAGGATTGGCAGAAATTGGAGTGATTGCATTTGGGCATGCCAAAGGTTATAGTGTGAAGGAAGGAGTTGAATTTGCAGCTGTATCGAACCATCATACAGGTCTATCAGTGACAAAAGTCCCAGTCTACAGGAAATTCGTCAGAATTGGTGGGAATATTACATGTTACAGGTACGGTTCAGTCACAGGTGACTAATTTTTTGTCCGGTGAGTATAGTTTCCGTAGACTTATTCAAAAGTTTGTGCAACCTTTGGTCAAAACACATAATTTGTCATTTTAAATACAGATATGCGACGTTTAACATCTGCATTAGGTTCTGTGAAACAGGAGGTTGACCAAACTTTTCCACAGTCTCAAAATAGTTTAGGTATTTTGTACGTTGTGTTTTATCTTAAACAATAATATTAATTAAAGCACAATATGACAACATGTAGTACTGTACTGTCCAATACAGGCATTCTCTCTTCTGTCAGTAGGTGTCATTCAGACGTGAATAAGATATAAATAAGACTGATTTTTATTTCTTTTAGAATCCTTAAGACCTTGGACGTTAAAGCGAACTGGCGTTGATGACGTTAAAACAGCACATACCTGTAAATAAACTTAGGACGGTCTTATCAAAGGAAAAAAATTCAATCTGACATTACTGCATATGTTAATGATCCATTACCAATTCAGTGAAGTTCTGCGACATTACAGAAACTCTAGCAGATCATCTGGAAAGGCTGCCAGATGTATTATGTAATGTTTTCTTTGCATTAACCTATGTGGGGGCACCTCCTGGTCTGCTCCGTGTATGACACACACAGGCATCGCCCACCCAGAGGAGTGCTGGCACTGTGGAGCCTCTCCAGAGGCTGTAACATCTGGGAAACACACGCAAAGCGCAGCCCGAATCTTTGATGTGAGGAAATTAACTGTGACAGAAGGCAGTACATCTGGACTTTCTGTGCTGGGTAACCATGCTGGACTTTACAGAGGCAGTAGACCAAATGGAAACTTGAAAAGCAACTGAAACCTCATCGCGCCAGAGGTGGGATACGAACCAGGTGATCCAGCATTGCAAACTAGTGCCCTACAGTTGACCCACTCTGGTTTGTATCCCACCACAGAGTTTCCCGCTGTGGGCATTACACAGAACCTGCTCAAAATTCACCTCACCCAAGGCGGTGTACTAACCAAGGTGGCTCAGCAGTAGAGTTGGGTTTGCAGTGCTAAACCACTAAACCACTCTGGTTCGAATCCCAGTGTGTCCCTGGATGTGTGGTGTGTGCTTTCTGGTGCCTGAAGACCATTGTGTGTGTAGTTCTGGATGCAAGTTTCCCAGAATGTAGCCAGGGGCGTAACGGGGTGACTCCCCTACATTACATTACATTACAATTTATACATTAAAATAGTCATTTCACAGATTTCCAACAAGGGTTGTGTTAGCTTCTTTTCGTGCTGAGAAATATACCGGTATTAATTTCCGGATGGCATAGATTTTTCCGTATATCTCCATTGCAAAAACACAACACTAACGCTTCAAGTAGGCAGCAAATCATATATTTTTCAGTACTAGCAGTGCTGCTGAGCGCTGAGTGGAACAGCATGCTGGGTAAAGCTTGCTAGCTAGCCAGGTAGCATAACTTACGTTGCAGCCTAGAAGTAGTCTGTTAACATCTGGGAAAGGCTCCATCAGATTAAAGAACAGAACCCATAAATGGATTATAAAGCAAGTGAGATCGGAGGTGCAAAAGAAGAACCACACTTGAACAGCGTAGTGCTTTTACTAACTTTAATTCACAATTCAGTTCAGGTGTGTAAAGCTTCAGGCGCTCGAAGGTTTGTTTGCTGATCTAGATTTCAGTTGTGTTTTGAGTGCTACTTAGTCAACTAAGTACCGTATTTTTTGGACCATAAAGCGCACCGGGTTATAAGACACAATATCAACGATCGGCTGCTGACGGATATATTTTCATACATAAAGCGCACCGGGTTATAAGACGCATGAAATGAAACAAAACTCTTAAGTTCCGTTGGAAACTCAGTTTGGTCTTTACCTGGCGCAGGGCGTCTTCTTGCTTCCTCCACTTCCGTACCATTGATTCGTTAATGTTGAATTCTCTCGCAGCTGCTCTATGTCCGTGTTGTACTGCGTGACTGATAGCGTTGTGTTTGAAATCCGCTTCGAAAATGAATGAATGAATGCACGTACCCTAATGCTGAAGCACATACCGTATTACTCCACGATGCTGCGCACTCGGTTGCTGTAAGCTTCGTAACTTACCAAGGCCGTGCTAAAACATTTTGACAGATTTATGAGCGCCGTGTACCATCTACAATCGGTTCTAGGTCAGAAAGCACAACCAGAATTAATTCATACATTAGATGCACCGCATTTTAAGGCGCACTGTCGATTTTTGAGAAAGTTAAAGGATTTTAAGTGCGCCTTATGGTCCGAAAAATACGGTACTCTCCCTAAATGCTGCATTACTGATGAGGCAGTAGGGACACTAACAACGGGTTAGTGATCCCTTTTGAACACAGCCATGTCTTTGGCAGCATGCTGTTTGGATTACATACATGGGCGAAAATAAGCCGTGAAGGAAGAACTCAGAAAATGTTCGGAACAACGAATATAATTAGATGTTTTAAAACAGCATCACCCCACTGAAAATCGAAATAATTTCAACATCAAGTGATTTGAGCAGTGATGCCCAAACATTTGCGTATAGCTTCGCTTGCAAGCCAAAAACAGTCACTGAAAAAACTATGATTGCAATAAAACAAACACAGACAGACAGAGACAAATTTGAATGCCATTCCATTGGGAAACGTGATTTGCCAATGCTAGTGTTGGCTGGATTTACCCAACTAGCCCTACCAGTGGGTCTCTTCTTACAACAGGGCCAGACCTTTAGCACTAACCCGTCACTGTCTCCTGTGTTATGTGAAGCTGTGTACGTAGTTAAAGTGTTCATTTTAGTGCGCCGTAACATGCAGGTACTTTCATCCACTCTTTTATCACCGTGTGGGTGCTCGGAAAGAAATCAGCTTGCTCAGCTTAGCGACAGAGATAAGCTACAGATCACAGCCAGATCTTTCCTTTATCCTCAAAAAGAGAAATTATGTCTTTCTAAAGGAATTTAGGCCTCGATCTCACCCCGGTTCTCTCTGTTATCTGCGACCATATGCACATCTACATCTATGTGTGCAGCATAAGGGCACTGTTTAAAGTCTTCACTGCGTTTTTCCTATGATTCTGAACTTATATGACCCCAAGTATCATCAGCTACTAGAAGTTGTGTCTTTTTCTAAAAGACACAACTTAAGAAGAAACCCTCCCCCCCACCCCCGCTGCACAAACTGCCTAGCGATAGCAGTGCGAAAGTGTAGGCATTACAGTGTGGAACAAGCGTGGGTTCTGTAGATGTTTTTATTAGCGTGGAGATAACGATATGTTACACTGTGTGCTTGATGGCGTCTGCACCACTTCTGGTTTATAAAACTCAACTGATTAACACAGGATAGTCTAGCAAGCTACACTGCAATATTGCAGCGTTGTGGTTACGACCCCTGGTTTAAAATGAGCCTCGCATTTTACTGCCTGCTATAATACTCACGACACCAGGGCGGGTGCAAGCTAATTAATCTCTATGACCTAATCTTTATGGCACAAGATGTAGACTTTTAGGGCAAGTGTAGATCTTATAGTAGTCCAGTCATAGCTTTTATGGATTTAAAAAAAAAACCCCGAGTGTTATTACTGACCATGACTGCCATAAACTACTGTGGAAAACAGCTATAGCGTGCTTACAGTATAGGCTACTTAAACTCACTGGCCAATTTTTTAGATATACCTGTCTAACTACTTGTCAATGCAAATATCTAACCAGTAAATCGCACGGCAGCAACATAAGGCATGTGGACATGGTCTAGATGACCTGCTAAAGTTTCAGAATGAGGAAGAAAGTGACTTGGAATGGTTGCTTGTGGTAGATGGGCTGGTATTTCTGATTATTTAAGAAACTGCTGATCTACTGATATTTTCACACACAGCCACCTCTAGGGCTTGCAAAGAAAATATCCAGTCAGGGCAGTTCTCCAGAGGTCAGAGGAGAATGGCCAGACTGGTTCTAGCTGATAAAAAGACAACCGAAACTAATATAACCGCTCGTTACAACCACGGTATACAGCATAACACGTCAAACCTTGAAGCAGATGGGCCTCAACAGTAAAAGACCACAAAGGGTGTCACTCCTGTCAGCTAAGAACAGGCAGCTGAGGCTGCAATTCATGTGGGATTACCAAAATTGAACAATAGAAGCTTGGCAAACGTTGCCTGGTCTGACGAGTCTCGATTTCTGCTGTGACATTTGGATGGTAGGGTCATTATTTGGTGTAAAGAACATGAAAGTATGGATCCATCCTGCCTCATATCAATGGTTCAGGCTGCTGGTGTGTAATGGTATAGGGGATGTTTTCTTGGCACACTTAGGGCCCCTTAATGCCAACTGAGCATCGTTTGAATGCAGCCTGGACCAAAATGTTTTCAGAACCTTGTTGAATCTGTGCCATGAAGCATTAAGGCAGTTCTGAAGGCAAAACCAGGGTTGTGGAGGTTCGTTGGAAAGACGTTACCTATATTGTTTATTGGTTGGTGGATTTACCTGGGTTGGATATGGTAGGTTTGAGTGGGAAGGATGGGTTTGGTTAGGTGGTTTGGGTTGAGTGAATGACCTGGGTTAGTTTGAGTTGGATTAAATGGGGCGGTTCAGTGGTTAAGGGCTTGGAGTCCTGATTACAAGGTTGCGAGTTCAAATTCTAGCTCTGCCAAACCACTGAGTCCTTGAAAAAGTCCCTTATCCCTTCTCCGCTGCATCGTCAAATGATCTGGATAAGATTTTGCTAAATAATGTAAATTGTTTAAGCCAATAGTACAGTCTTCTTCGTAGGGAATCATAAAATAATTTGGGACCTTAAAGTATGGAATTAAGGTTGTAAATCATTTAAATGTAACCTTTTTGTTTAAGCGGCACCAATAAATGGTAGTGATTTGGTTACTGGCAGACTGATGCTCGCTTGGATAAGCTCAGTTGACAGACGCTGGCAGTTTGTGCCTGGTGTGGTGAAGAGTGATTTAGCAGTGGGCTGTCTTTATCCTGCAGTTTGCATAAGCCCAGCCTTTTTATCACTACCACAATAGATGGACACACTGTGCTATTACTGTGCCGTTTGACTACTCACCGCGTTGTACTTAAATTCCATATTGGAACAGTCTGACCCTCTGCAGGCTCTGTGCAAGGGCTCCTGTGGGTGAGGCAAGGATGTGAAAAACAACGTTGATGCATCGATGCGCTGCGTGTTGTCCTGTAACGACATGTTGCATCATTATCGCAGTTTAACTTTTCGGACTTTGTGGTCTTGTAAGCACACAATTTTGTGGAGACGTTTTTAAGAAGTAAAAAAACCCCAATGCTTTATAATTAAACTGCTATTATTCATGTTTTTGTCATAACTAATGCATTTCAGGCTATCTGTGTTACCCAATTTGCTGTAGAGCTGGTTACTTGTTATAAGAGATTAGGTGATTTTTACCCTCCACGTTAAATTTAAATATTTAAAAAACAGCAGAAGGATGATTTAGTTCATTTCAGTAAACACCTCTGATACTGGTATAGGGCGGCTCAAGTGTTTAAGGTTCTGCAGTATAAATCCTGGCTCTGATTATCTGCATGTGTTGGTCCCTTATTAACCAACATTAACCCTCACTCTATTAGGTACATCTTCTTGTTTCTACACTCACTGTCCATTTTACTCGTTCTACTTACCATATGGAAGCACTTTGCAGTTCTACAGTTACAGACTGCAGTCCGTCAGTTTCTCTGCATACTTTCTTAGTGTCCTTTACTCTGTTCTCTAATGGGCAGGATCCCCACAGGACCACCACAGAGTTTTTAAGCACCTCAGTGTCACTGCCGGACTGAAAATAGTCCACCAACCAAAAATATCCAGCCACTAGCATCCTGCAGGCAGCATCATGTGAGCATTGATGAAGGATTAGAGGGTGACTAGCACAAACTGTGCAGCAACACATGAGCTCCTGTCTCTGACTTCTACATCTACAAGGTGGAGCAATATGGTAGATGTGAATCTGTCTGATCCACTCATACCAGCACCACCCACAAGCACACCACCACCATCATGTCAGTGTCACTGCCGTGCTGTGGTGGTCCTGTGGGGTTGGGGGTCCGGACCATTAGAGAACAGAGTAAAGGGGAATACCAAAATGTGTAGAAAAACAAATGGACTACAGTCTGTAGTTGTAGTTCTAAGTGAAACAGATAAAATGGACAATGAGCGTAGAAACAAAAAGGTGTACCTAATAAAGTTATAATTAATATTATTAAATAACATTTTTATTCATATTTATAACTGATTCAGGTCCATTTTTCTGCCCTGCCTTGAAGTCATGGCCTATCTGCGGTCATGTTGATTAAATTTGATATTCAGTTCAAGCAAAATAGAGGATTCCAATAAAAAATCATTTTAGGAAGCGATGGCAGATAAGTTTCCGTTTTTGTCCAGGATCGCTTTTCATTTCATCTCAGAAGGAAAACTGAGCTGCTTTAATCCATTGTCATAACCAATAGCCACTGATCCTTTACAGGACTTTCATAAAGCCTGTAGAAACGGAGACATAATGAAGGCTTGGTGAGAAGGAGAAAAGCTGCGAGATGAGCCGGGGGCGGTTGCCCGCTTCGCACAATACACATCAGACGTGGAATATGGAATGCGTTCCTCGTGATAATGCAATGTCTTGACCTTGGGCTGGTTTGACATTTAATTCTGCCATCAGTCAGCCTCCATCGTGGAACCCTAACAATGGCCAAACATGGACACTTGTGAGACAATATGTCCAAGAAGCTTTGTAATCTGTTTCTTCTGAGTTAGCACTCCATTGTGTCAGCGTCTCCCCATATAGCCCTCCGTGTTCGTCTGTAGCGTATAAAGCCACGAGCTGTAAGTGCCTGATTGATGGCCCTATTTTGGGCTCTTCAAGCATGGCCGCTTGCTTCCTATGGCATGCAGGCTGGGAGCAACGTCGAAGAGGCAGATGAGGTTTAAAGTGGTGTTTCATGATGTACGCGTGTACACACAACCGCAGGCTCAGAGTAACGCACTGATATGCGCGGTCATTTGTACACATGGACTCTCCCGTGAAGACGTCGTAATGTGTGTGCTGAAAGGCCTGGTGCATACAAAGCATGCAGAGGGGATAGAGTTACTGCTCCTGCCCTATCCAGCACGCCCCACCCTGGACCAGACGCCCTCTCTGAACTGCTCTGTCTTTTGTCTCGTTTCTTCTTTGTGTCTCTTTTACTTTCCCTTTTTCGCTATCTAACCTCCTCGCTCTTCTGGATCTCTCTTTAGTTTCCCTTTTGCCCTTTTGCGTCTGCCTTTCTCTTTCTTTGTGGCTCACCTCTATGCCCTGTGCAGCCAGGCGTGGCTCCCTGCTCCCCTGGTGTTAGATTACTCTTATGGATCTACTCTGTGTGTGTGATTGTCCAGTAACAGGAATGTGTTTGTCAGCTGTGGGACTTTGCACTCCAGGAAAGCTCCAGAGGCCTCGGCATGTGGTATATAGTCATGCTGGAGAGATTTATGTTTTGCATAGCGTTCATTTTCAGCAGATGCTACGGGGATAAGTCGTAATACGTTTAAGCCGGTATACGCTGTTAGACAAGAAAAGGTTGCGCAGACGCACCTGCGCTCGTACCCTCATGATGAAAGTCCTGACACGATGAATATGCAAATTAGAAACGTTTTCAACCCTGCTCCACCCCTTTCCCCTGCTAAGCTGGTGTTAACCTTCATTTGCATGTGGACACGATAGAAACTGACAGGAGACTGAATAATAATGCTTTAGATTTTAGGGTGTACTCACACTAGGCCAGTGCGGTGCCCCCTGTTTTTGGAGATCCAGTGTCCACTGGAAGTCATACAGAACTGCAACTTCTCATTGAACATAACAAACAACATAAAGCGCCAAATCATTTTTGGTGGAAGTCACATACGTGACTTATTCATTTGCATTGCTGTACATCGCCATTGAATTCCCCTAAAAATTCAATAGAAGCATTTCCTCTACTGTATTAAAACGTAGTGCTAATTAGAAACAAAAATGGCACAGATTAAATAACGAATATAAAATTAGTTTAAATACATTCAGAGTAAGGAAATGTAGGACAGGTAAGAGGAATCAATACGCTGGCGAATGCGATCGACGGTGGTCATGGGTCATGACGGGGCTGGGTCATGGGGCGCTTGAGGGCGTGAGAAAGCCTTCAGATTGAATCAGGAATGCTGGAAATGGAGATGTCAGGTGGAATACTCTAGCAGATCTAAAAAGTGTAGCATAATTTTGCTGTTGCATAATGGTAATAAAAGTGAGAATGTAATTAAAGTAAATGTTGGTTGTTTCCTTCACTGGTCAGCACAGACCGGTACACAAAACGATCTGTAATCACTGTTCATGTGAGGTTCTAGGCGTCGTTCAAAAATCACAAATAAAATTGCGATTGAAAAAACAAACCGATGTTTCTGTTTTGGTTTCTAATATATGGATGCATTTTTCTCATTAAAGTGTAAATCTGAGTACATAAAATGGATCAAAATGGGGACTGTGGTGGCCTAGTGGTTAAGGTACTGGCCTATGGACCACAAGGTCCAGGGTTCAAATCCCACCTCTGCCAAGCTGCCACTGTTGGGTCCTTGAGCAAGACCCTTAACCCACAATTGCTTGGACTGTAAGACTGTACCAATTGTAAGTCGCTCTGGATAAGGGCGTCTGCTAAATGCTGTAAATGTATTCAAACACAACCCACATGCCCATGTTGTGGAGTGTTTCTCCAGTTCTTCCTGGATTGAATTGTTCACCTCATATTAACCACACAAAGATCCACCGGCGTGTTTAAGATGTTGATCTGTTGAGAAGGTCTATCTTTATCTTATCACAGGACACAAGAGTGCTTCAGCTGTCAGAGTACTTGGGTTGAGCGCTGTTCGAATGCCCCAAGGATCCGTGTACTCTCATTGGATCTGACGCAGTTGATTACAATGGACTCCTGTATGTGAGGCCGTGTTCACCACAGGGGAACATTCCTGCCCTTATTGGCTGTGTCAGGGGGGAGTATAGTATGTACAGTGATTCCAGTGTTGGATACAAAGCACCGGTTCCTTACAGATTGCTGCATTATTACTGATGTTCTTGTTTGCACATCAGAATCCTTCCTGCTCGATCGTTAGTCGGACTCTAATGCTAATTGAGTGTTACTTTCTCTATACATGTGATGCAGCTTGGCATGAACATCAGTGCCGTCTTTGTGTTTCGCTCGTGACTTGGCGGAGGACGGCTGATGAATGGTGGCTGAGATGGGCAGTCATTGTGAAATGGGCCCTATAATCCTGCTCATCATCACGCCTTGTTGGCATGGGTTTACGGTTTGGTTTCGAAACAACCCTCTGTCTGAACGCTTGACAATCGCTGAAAAGAGAGATTGTCCTCATACTGGCTCTCCCATTGTGCATGCTATAAGGGTGCTACTTGTTAATCATTATATTGGTCTTTGCGAGACTTCCAACACAGATACCTGCATGTGAAGAGTTGTGACAGCCCTTGTCTCTGTGGCCATTTTCAAACTTTTCAGATTTCATTGGGTATCAGTAACTTAGTATGATCCAAAAATAACCCGGTTATTGACTGTTCCTTAGTCTGGTTTAATATAGGCATATTGAGGTCACAGTGTATTGAGCTATAGGACATGAAATGAGTATATACTTGCAGCATGCTATTTTTGGCAGTATTTCCAACCCTACATCCTGGTTAGACCTCCACAAGGACTGGTGACATCAGAAATCACCCCTTATTAGTCTCAGAAACACCATGGATTTGGAGGTAAATGCAAATCAGTCATCATAACCTGCTATTTTCTTATGGGTTAGTTTAAGAATTCGGATATCATGGGGTGTACAAAAATAGATCTGCTTTGCACAAATCACAAAAACAGAGAAGTAATGCTACTTGTCGTCCTGTGTAGCTAATTAAATGTGTGAGCCACTGAAAAAAAAATTTGTGGCTGAATTTTTGAAACTGAATACCAAGTAGGGGTGGGCAAAAGCTGGCAAAATATCGTATCAAGAGTTTTTTGGCTGGATAACAAGCCATAACTTTTCTCATGATTATTTTTCATGTCGGTTTTAAGACTAATTTGCAACTGAACACATCACCCGAAAAAATGTGCCTACTGATGCTCATATAGCAGAGAAATAATATAAAGGTACGGGATTAACAAAGCACTTTGGACAGCTGTGGCATTTTAAACAAGCTTTAATAAATTGCACATCAAGTTTTGTAAACAATTCACCACCATGCTCTGGGTGACCACAAATGATATCATAACACTAATATGAAGAAATCAATGATGTTTCTGATGTCCAACTAGAGCATAAATCAATAGTAGTAGTGGCAAAAAACTAGTGATTGACGGTATATCAGATTTTTTTTCAGTTATTGGCATCGGTCCAATATATGTTCGATATATATGAATATTTCTTTGTTTTTTCTTTTGGCTGTTATTCATTAAGCAAAATATCTGATGTTGCTGAGCTTATAGTTACCGTCTTTTTCGGACCATGAATCGCAATGATGCAATAAAAAGATGCAATATCAACGATCGGCTGCTAACGGGTATATTTTCATACATAAAGCGCACCGGGTTATAAGGCGCATGAAATGAAACAAAACTCTTAAGTTCCGTCGGAAGCTCAGTTTGGTCTTTACCTGGTGCAGGGCGTCTTCTTGCTTCCTCCACTTCCGTACCATTGATTCGTTAATGTTGAATTCTCTGGCAGCTGCTCTATGTCCATGTTGTACTGCGTGACTGATAGCGTTGTGTTTGAAATCCGCTTCGAAAATGATTGAATGAATGAACGCACGTACCCTAATGCTGAAGCACATACCGTATTACTCCGTGATGCTGCGCACTACGGTGGCCGTAAGCTTTGTAACTTACCAAGGCCGTGCTAAAACATTTTGACAGATTTATGAGCGCCGTGTACCATCTACAATCGGTTCTAGGTCAGAAAGCACAACCAGAATTAATTCATACATTAGACGCACCGCATTTTAAGGCGCACTGTCGATTTTTGAGAAAGTTAAAGGATTTTAAGTGCGCCTTATGGTCCGAAAAATACGGTATGTATGTAGTTATATTCTTTCTGTTGGCTTCTCAATCTTAAGCTTCTTGTTGTTGCCTGTACCAATTCATGGCTAAAAGATCTTATCTTTTTTATCTTTTTAAAGGATGGTCAGAAAATAAAATGTGATGAAACTATTTTTCCCAGTGATTGAACTGCAACTTATGTATACAGTAATCGTTATCTGATTTAACAGTTTTATTGCTTTTTATTATTTTATTTGATTGCTAAAATTAATTACTGGTCTAGTTTTAACAGCCGTTCATATATGGATTGTAATGTTAACGATTTTTAAATGCAGAAACATATCGGTATCAGCCACAATATGCTAAATGTGCTAAACATCGGTTATCGCATCGGCCCAAGAAATTCAATATCGGTGCGTCCCTACCAAAAACGGACTTGTATATCACCTCACAACACTCTGTTCTATTGCTGTGGAACCTAAAGAGGGCTGGGATGCTAAAATATTGGAGATATTTGTCACAGGTTATTACTTTAAGCAAGCAGAGCGGTCGTATTTTGTAGTCATTTTAGTTTCCCTAATGTTTGTTACATTAGAAATAAGGGTATGTGAATTCTCTTCTGAATGCCCACATGTCCTCGTTAACTAACTGGCACTTTGATGGCAGCATTTTTATGCTTTCTTCCCAAAGTGGTCGAGAATACAAAAGCAAACAGGAACACGCCCAGTTCTGCTGTTGTGTTTTGCGTGGTTATTGACTGGGTTGTTTTGCTCTCGCGTGTTTCGATGAGAGGCACAGAGAAAATGTGACATTTAACCTGCATCATTAATCATTTGGCCAAACACTGAATGTACATTTTTAAAATGATTATTTCTTTCTCACTGGAGTGATGAATTAGGGTGCCAGTTATATGTAGTGCTGTCTGGTATGGGTTATCGTGGCACACCAGGTGGGTTTTCCGGTTGTGCTTTGGTTTTGTCCCATATTTCCCCATGCACACTTTATTATCACGCAGCTGCACTGACAAAGTGTTACATTAAAGTAATTAGGTGTATAAAGAACATTAATGATTTATATGCATTCACACATTCACGTTGTCCCTTTCTCTCATTGCTACGAGGTTTCAAATGTGAAACCGAAAATGAAAAATGGCTGCTGCTTGTCTCCAAGAGCCTGGTTGCTAGGCAACCTCCTCCTTGTGTGATTTAAGTTGGAGTCCTGTAAGCTCTTGCGCTGACTTCAAAGCAGGGATTCTGTGGTATATGGCAACAGAGTCCATACAGGTGATTGGCATGTGGCTATATAAACATGTACTATAGCCTATCGATAACTGTTGTACGTAAAAAACCTTTGGTGCCTGGGTGGCAGAACAACAACATGAAAGCCCACCTCTGTGGTACCTTCAATCAAAGCCCCCCTCTTTTATCCCCAGGTGTCCTGGTGGTAGCCAGGATACTAATTCACGGAGTGCAGGTAGAAGAAGAGGTGGAGCTGGTGGACAGCAGTGGTCGCTATTGCACAATACGATTGTGGTAACTTTTATTATCATGATAGATGATCTGCTTTACTGACCAACATTGACCAACATGCATGCTTCATTATAAAGATTATTGCTGTTTAAGTGGATGAAGTGCAGGGTAATATATGAATAGTACTTTTTGAGAAACTGACGCTACTCGTGCCATCACATGTATCATGATAAATACTGTGTATCGTGAAAATGTCTCTAAATATTGTGATATTTCCAAATGTCCACACACTTTTGGCATTCCAGTGCATTTTCAAGGTGTCAGATGGAGTTGAGGTCAAGGTTCTGAGCAAGCCAGGCATGTTCTCAATCAAAGTTGGCGAACCGGTTCTCTATGGACTTTGTTAAAGGACTGCAGGGTAGAAGGTTGATGAACTGACTTGTAGGAACCTACAAATGTGGCATATTGAGAGTCACTGGGCTGGCAGTACAACCGATTCTACTGCCACTGTAAGTTGAAGGACAATCCAGAAATGTGTGCCTTATATTATGAATGTGTTACAAATGAGTTACGAAAAAGCTCATTAATTAGAAGGGGTGTCCACAAACTTTTGTCTACATACCGTATGTAGTCAGTTTGCACCAATCCTGCACATTATTGTTCCTAATCATCTCTAAACAGTGTTGTTGGTAATGATTTTCTAAATTGTCTATTAAAACAGGATAATCATTTTATGAAGAACTGTTTGGGCTGCTGCCAGATGCCGTGAGTCATGGCTAATGCTTATAGCTGTGTATTAGAAATCAGGAGGGAAATATTGAGGGGGTGGGGTCCTTGTTAAATGGGGAATAATGCGCATTTCCATCTAATAGACACTTGTGCATAATTGGTGTGTCTGACTCATCTTTTCAGCGAAGGATGACATTAGGGCTTGTGGTTCTTTTCAAAACTCTCTGTTGTGGCATCAGGCGTGATGAAAACCACAGCACGCGCTCTCGGCTGCATCTCGCCGTCGCGCTGGAAGCTTTTCATCCAAAAATTATGGTGCTGGAAATTTGGCCGAGTCACGCTCACTTGCAGTCTCCGTCAATAACTTGAGGACCGTTACGTGAAAATTGCTAAGGGTTTCGTGTCTGCACAGCCCTGGAGGACGGAGGCTGGAGGCAGCATGTGTTGACATTACTGGCGTTCCTTGATGAAAGGCTGCGACTTTGCCAGGAACGTGTTTATAGAGTCGCCGAAAAGGGGCTCATTTCTCGTGGGACAGCTGGCCATTTTCAGCCATGTGCAGCCGTATCGTGGTGTAAAGCCAGATAAGTCCACTTCAAATCCAAACTGTGTAACTGGGTGACACATGAGTATCTGCCTGACCAGCAGTGTACCTGTTTTGGAAGTGAGAATATACAGGTAGTGGGGGCACAAACAAAAGTGTACTACTTACAATAGGACAGGCACATACACTTATTACAAACAAGTAGTAGAAAGTCATACACACAAACACGAGTAACTTGCACAGAAAGTCTAGTCACCCAGAGCTAATGAGCAAACAAGCACACAATCGATAAGGTAGTTACACAAGAGTGACGGACTTCCACTCCTCAGCTGTTAACTCCCGCCTTTGCTCGTGGATCATGGCTGTTGAGGTCACCAGTTGTTTACTGTCCAGAGTTAAAAGACAGATTATGTAACCTGTGACAAAAATATAATGTTTTTTGTCTTTTCTTTAGTAAGTCTTTTTAGTGTACAAATACAATGGGTACAAAAAATGCTTCTTATTTTGCGTTTTTCTATAACTTTGAACAATGTTTTCCGTTACAAATCATGTGATCAGCATAATCAAAGCACGCATATCTTTTGATACATTTTAGAATTAGTTTGGTTCCCCCTTTCTGCTGTAATGGACTTGAGCTGCCATGAACTCCACAACTTTGTGCAGAACCTGACGATCCATGTCATCCCAGCATGATCTTATGATGTTACTGAATGCTTTCTCTGTCTTCAAGTGCCCCCATAAATGCTTCTTAGGGTTTATGTCTGGTGTTAATTTTGTTGATGAATGAGTTTCGTCATAGTTTTCGTCAACTACCGTTTTTTTTTTACTAAATTCAAATGCAAAAATGCAATCAGTTGCTATCAGTGTGTCAAGAGTGGGAGAAGAGGGTTGCACTGACAATCCAACACAATGGGCAGCACTTTGAACACATTTTTTAAGTGGTCATAAACTTGTAAATAACTCATGAAAGAATAAAGTTCCATTAAAACCAAGCACACCATCGTTTTTCTTGTGAAAGTCTCAATGAGTTTGATGTGTTACATGACCCTATTCCCATTGGATATAACTAAAGTTGGATCCAAAATGGCCGACTTCAAAATGGCCGCCATGGTCAACACCCATCTTGAAAAGTTTCCCCCTCCCATATACTAATGTGCCACAAACAGGAAGTTGCTATCATTAACCATTCCCATTTTATTTAGGTGTATCCATATAAATGGCCCAGCCTGTATACTGTATCAATGCATGCATATAACTCAAGGGAAATGCATTGTATTGCGTCCTTAAAATTTCATATTTTAGTCAACTGAATCTACTGTTGTTTTAATTAGTCGACTAAAACTAGACTAGAACTAAAAACAATTCAGATGACTAAATTATGATTCAAACTGAATTACATTTTAGTCAAAAGACTATAACTAAAACTAAATCAAAATTTGCTGTCAAAATGAACACTGATATCTGGTGACTGTGGAGGACCGTCCATGACAATCGGCACTCTTTCATCCTCTTTGGCCTTCAAGTAGTTGTTGCAGAGGTTTGTGACGTGTTTTGGGTCGTTATCCTGCTGCAGTATGAATCCTTCTCCACAGAAACCCAAACAAGCATTGTCACTAGTGCTCTCAGACTTGTAGGCACAATAGCAATGCTATGACCATATACAATTGGTGTGTGGTGTTCTTATCCCATCACTCAGCCACTGTGCCCAGTCCTTTCTTCAAATCTCCACAGTTTCAATTCATGGACTTCTTACGCTGCCTCATTGGTTGAGAGGGCGCTAAAAAAGCCCAGGGAAAGATTTGTCTAAGACTCTTAGTGCTGCTTCCTGGACGACAAGAGCAGCGGTGCGTTGGCTTCTCACCAGCTTTCTGATTGCTGTTCTGCTTTTAGCCCCACTGTGGAGAGGGTGGAACGGTCGTCATGGCTTTCCTGCATGCAGAAGTGAGTTTTGGAAGCAGCTGCTTTGGTCTTCTCGGTCTCAGGTCACATACACATTCCAGGAAGTGGTCGTTGATTTAGAAAGGAAGAACGATAAGGAAGAGACTTGTGAGAAACGATGAGAGCGCAGACGATAACGTATCCGTCGACAAAACACTCTTAAGTTTTATACCACACGGAACAAAGCGCTTCCCATGTGCGCACACACCTTTGTCCTTCGTTATCATAATTAAATGTCTGCTCTGTCAGCATGATGCATACCTTTCCAGTGACCTTGCCCTCCAGCATGAGATGTTTGGCTCTAGCTTTTGTCTAAGCCTTTTAAACAGGGATATTAGCTCTCCTGACCCAGAGACTAAGATTGATACAAGGCTTCATATTGGGCACTGCTGTCAGTCTAAAGGACGTTACACACCGAACACGATTGTTTTGGGCGATTTATTTGGATTATAGTAAATTAATTCGAGCTTATAATGATGGTATCTTCCACACCAAAGCAATTTTTCAGACAGAGAAAATGTGATGCTATTTTATTCACCCTCGGTATTTAGCAGACGCCCTTATCCAGAGCGACTTACAATTGGTACAGTCTTACAATCCAAGCAATTGTGGGTTAAGGGTCTTGCTCAAGGACCCAACAGTGGCAGCTTGGCAGAGGTGGGATTTGAACCCTGGACCTTCTGGCCCATAGTCCAGTACCTTACCTGCTAGGCTGCCACAGTCCCACAGTTTTTAACTTTCACTGGCGACAAAACCTCCTTGACCAATCACTGTCGCTTCTGATGTTGGCAACGATACGTTACGTCATCCAGTTTCACACTGGGCCAATTTAGAGGGACCACTTAACCTAATTCAGGTCTTTGGAACATGGGATCACTTCAGTGTCAGTGGCTGTTTGTGACAGGAGAAAGATTACAGCGATATTAAAAGTCACTAATGAAATGAAGAGTATACTTTTGATTACAAAAATATTGTTCTGGTATTTGCTGGTGTGTTTTTTTTGTTTATTAAATGATTTAAATGTACTAGATACATTCTGAAGCTTGTATAAATACTCCCTGATCTACGATGGGTATACGTTCTGACAAATCCATCGTACGTTTAGTTTATCATAAATCGAGGAGTTTAATATATAATGTGTATATCATATCAGAGTTCCGTACACACTTAATGCTGACCGCGACTTTTCCTCAATATATTTTCCAGCCCTCGTCACTCCCACCATGTGACTCGCTGTGTGACAGCATCCCAAATCGAGCACAGGAGAGTATCAAGTGCGAAACGTACCCTTAAACATGATTAAAACACTTATATTAACTACAGTTGGGCAAAGTCATTAACATAAAGGTTATTTTGTGAGAAAGTATTGAATATCTCATGTAAGTTATTGTATAATGTATTAAAAGTTAAAAAACAAGAAAATGATTGCGTAACCACGGCTTTTCCTCACTACATGTCCCAGCCACTTGACTCGGCACAGTAGAGTATCGAGCAAAACGTACCCTTAAACACGATGAGAGCACTTACATTAAACCATAGTTTGGCAAAACCATTAAGATAAAGGTTTATTTTGTAATAAAGTATTGAAAGTGAAAAACAAAATGATTATTGCGCGACCACGGCTTATCCTCACTACATTTCCCAGCTCTCATCAATGCCGCTACATGACTCCCTATGTCACCCAGTGCCAAGTTTACATTACATTTACAGCATTTAGCAGATGCCCTTATCCAGAGCGACTTACAATTGTGGGTTAAGGGTCTTGCTCAAGGACCAAACAGTGGCAGCTTGGCAGATGTGGGATTTGAACCCTGGACCTTCTGGTCCATAGTCCAGTACCTTAACCGCTAGGCTACCACAGTTCCACTGTTCCTCCTCAGAGTGTGGGAGCGTACTGTGTATGTATGTAATGTAATACACTGCCTGGCGACAAAAAAAGGTCACCACTTGGATTTAACTAAGCAAATAGTTAAATAGTTAAAGAGCCTCCCATCAGATAATTACTGCATTGGTGATGTTTCAGCTGACAACAAGTTCTTTAACCCTAACGTATGCAGTGAGTAGCTTCTCATACGTCCTGTGGTCGTGGAAAAGATGTTAATCGGTTTCAGAAGAGTCAAATTGCGAAAGAGTGGTTCAGGGAGCATGAGCCATCATTTTCACACATGGATTGGCCACCACAGAGTCCAGACCTGAACCCCATTGAGAATCTTTGGGATGTGCTGGAGAGGACTTTGTGCAGTGGTCCAAATCTCCCATCATCAATACAAGATCTTGGGAGAAAATGAATGCAAGTGTGGACAGAAATAAATGTTGTGACATTGCAGAAGCTTGTGGAAACGATGCCACAGCGAATGTGTGCCGTAATCAAAGCTAAAGGCGGTCCAACAAAATATTAGAGAGAGACCTTTTTCTTTGGCCAGACTGTATATATGAGCAAGCAAAAATGTGATTAACGCAATTCAAAATCTGGTGGGTATAGTTTGAGAAAACAAATCCTGTCTGAGTATTTTTGCGTCTTTCCTAGCACCGTGTTCGATGTGTAAGCGCCTTGATACGGATTTAAACAGATTGAGGCAGTGCAAATGATTTCCAAGCCTTTCTGCTCATCATACACAGCTGAGAGCACATGCTTGCTACATGCATAATGTATGCTACACCGCCTTGCTCTGGTTTTTATGGAAAAGAAATGAACATGTATACATTAAGCAGAGCGACCGAATCCTACTGTAGAAACCCAGATCCGAACGGAAGACGTATTTGCTACACCGAAAAACCACAAACTGTCATCTGCTTGGCATCGAATACATATGAAGGCAGATCCCAAAAGCTTCTCCACCTGTGCTGCTCGCCACAGCCATCCCTGAGCGATCCCACGGGGGCAAGGCGCTCAGTCTGTTGCCATGGCAACTGTTGCTCTATTTTTTCCCTTCCTTGTGAGGCCCACATACTCGAACAGCGCTGCACTTCCCATTCATAACCTCCATCTCGGCGTTTGAAGCAGCCCTAACAGGATCTGGTGGGCTTTAGAACTCCTCACAGAGCTCGCTCTGCTCATGGGTGATTGATATATATGAGAGCCACACGAGGGGCAGCGCTCAGCGACCACTCCGCTTCATAGCACGAGTGAGGTCTGAGTTGCACTTTTCCGAATTCTGTCCCCATTCTTCTTCCAGCTGGGTTCTGTGTGTGCATGGGTTCTTGTTTCTGGGGGACTTCCGAGTTCCTGGAGTCAGCGGTCTGGGTCTGGGGCACACAACAGAACATGACATCACATTTGTGTATCAGAGTGCTAATGTGATAATGATCATCTGTACCAGCATGCTAACTATGAATTGTACTGGAAGTGTCATTTCGAAATAGAGCTTGGTGATATGAAATAATATTGTGAGAATGAAATTGATAGCAACAATTTGGTGGTAATTAGGCAATGCCCTTTCACAAACGTGTCAGTCTCTTTAGTATACACATTACGCAAACATGAATCTGACCTGGTGTGATAAATCAGACCTGCTTATTTAATTAGCTGTGTATGTGGTGCAGTAAGAAACCTCATTTACTCTCTGTTATCCATGGGCAATATATTTTGACAGTTTGGCAGGTTATTATGGCATTTTTATCATGAAGACCTGTTGTTTATGCAGCTACAAGTATATTTAAAAATGGGTGAGAGTACACTTAGTTTCTGAAGATTCTTCTGCATAGAAGGATTCTCCATTGTAAGATAGGTCTACCATCATGTTTACATCTTTTTATTTTATGAAATGTGGGCGGATATACATTATGATGTAGGGACATGTATACTGGACCTATTTTATGTAATATCGTATATTTGATATCATTTATTACATTATAACCCTTTAGATTAACCACTGGGTGTTGGCCACATGTGGTGGCTTAGGGGTTTAGGTACTGTACTATTGACTTTTGACCAGAAGCTTGAGAATTTAAGTCCTAGCACTGACACTGTTAAACAACTACTTTTTGGGCAGTGGTGGAGCAGTGGTTAAATTACTGGACATTTGACCAGAAAGTCTGGTTCCAGCACTACCAGGCTGCCACTGATAAGCCTTTGAACAATGCCCTTAAACCGTCCATTGCATGGACTGTATAATTGTATCAGTTAGTCACTCTGGATGAGGGCGCCTAAACGGTGAGATCGTAACTAACTGCTTGGTTTGTATTATGTATGATCGTATCAATTGTAAGTTGCTGATATATGTGCTCAGGAGAACCCAAAAGACTTCTGTAAGTCCCTCTGAATTTGCTAAATGCTATAAATATACGTCATCTATATTAAGCAATTCATAGCATGAGTGAGGTCTGAGTTGCACTTTTCCGACTGTGGTTGTCTAGCGGGTAAGGTACTGGACTCTGGACCAGAAGGTCCAGGGTTCAAATCCCACCTCTGCCAAGCTGCCACTGTTGGGTCCTTGAGCAAGACCCATAACCCACAGTTGCTTGGATTGTAAGATTGTACCAATTGTAAGTCGCTCTGGATAAGGGCGTCTGCTAAATGCTGTAAATGTAAATGTAAGCATTTGCGTTATGTCATTTTGGTAGCTCTCCGGTTGGTTTCTCTAAGTTTTCTTCAAAGCTGCTCTGTTGACAGGTTATGCCCAAGGTGTTGAGGATCATGTGTCCTGGTATTATTAGCACTGCTCTGTAGGTGGTCCTATATTTTGCTTCAGGCACGCCCACAGATCATGTGGATTCTGATCTGTTAGAGAATCACTGAAGCAGCAGATGGTAAGACGCTGCATGTCGTGTGATTGTGTTGATCGGGGGAGTATTCTAATAATGTACATTGTGATAAAAGGTACATGGAATAGCACATGGAATATGAAATGGAAAGATGGGATCAGTAAGTTTAGCCTCATAATTCACCGGCTGCCAATAAAGGATTCAGAACTCCACCTGCTGCGGCAGCCACAGGCTCTGTAAACAATAGAAAAAACAATCAGGACAAACAGACTTTTCTACTTGCCTGGTAAACACATTGCCTGTCAATTCAAAGCTCCCTCTCTTGTGTTATGTGTTCTGAGTTAGGCACTAGGGAGAACACTGAAGGCAGAAATGTGTAGAGTTGAGTTTTGCTTCAAAAGGCCTAGTACTACTGTACCTCTACTACCTTGAATAGGTCTCCATATTCCAAAACCTGGGGTGTGTGGCAAAACATGGTGTCTTGATATTTTCTTGTGGGTCTAAAAGGACTATAAGGGTCTAAAGTATTCAAACGCTGTTTGAACCCATCTCTCAACTGCCTGGTACTGTGAGTGCGTTTACATGCACTTAATAATACGATCATAGTTCGATTTCTGCAGTTATCTGATTATTCAAGTGGTCATAGTCACAGCATACGCCGATCTAGAAATCAGATTAAGAACTCAATAAAGAGAGCTGGATTTTATTTCAGTAATCTGATTTTTCATAGCATGTATGTCAGTTACCCGATTTCAGTCAGATTTGGCAGCCTGCGCATGTGCGCAGAGCAGCTAGCAAAAAAAACATGGTTGCCAGGTCCACTTATTCTTAGAGATTTCACTTCTTTCGTGTTTATTTACATAGACCAGGTGGGGAGTTCTCTAGTGGGATTTGGCAACGCTGGAATTAAACGCAGCACCCATGTCTTTCTGTTGACTGTTGGCTGGTTGCAAAGTAGAAATCTGATTATTGCCCGAGTCATGTAAACCTGGAGGTTTCTCATTATCTGATTACTCGAGTGCATGTAAACTCCTTGATTGGATCATTGACAAAATCTGATTTTTGGCAGTTATCGGAGTATTCAGTGCGCTCCATGATGTAATTGGTGACAGCATTAGTTATGTCTTGCCATCTTTTGATTTTCTTGGCACTTTTTTTGCAGATTGATTCTGCTAAGGTTTGCTGAGTGTGTTTTTGTGCTGGTACCTTGGCTGGTTTTAATCCTGTTATGGACTGCTGACTCCTGAGGTTTGTCATAATCTTCATATTCTGCACGGCGGTTTGTTTCCAGGCGGTGAAATAAGCTAGTTGTCGATTTCTGACAGGATCTGGCTTTCAGGGGATGCTGGTCTGGTGAGAAGTGTCTCTGTCTTTGTTCTACCTCCTCAAAGGCTTCTGTTTTTCAGGGAGGGTTCTCTTAAGGTGTGATCTTAAGGTTTCTTCCTAATGTGCAGTACTGTGCAAAATTCTTAGGCCACCATTAGATGTGTTGTTTTAGCAGTGGTATAATGACCATATATAACATATTCATAATGATAGGACCCAAAAAGCAGGTTTTGTCTTGTCAGAATCTGGACCAGGTGTATCTGAAGTTGAACTCATTAACACCCTGAAGTTTGTGGTCGTGTGTGCCATTCATCGCCATGTTTTATTCCTCTGTTGTAGACCTTTGGTGATAAAGTGTAGTCTCCTCCTCCTGGTTGTGTCTTTGAGTGAACGAGTGGGAGTGTAGCTGTCGGTGCTGGAGACAAAGTGACACTTTGTCATCACAGACAGCGTGGCCTGAGAAATGTGCCAGATTTAAATAATCCAACAGGTCCAAAAACTGCAGCCGTTGAATTATGGATAAGCCTGTGTCAGTGGAGACATGTGGAGAGTGTGTAAGCGTGTCAGAGTCAGAACGCTTACCCCAATGCCCCTCAAGCTCTGCACTGGAGAAAAATGAGGTCCTGCCTGATGCATTCATCCGTCCTCAGGCTTGCAGCCAGTCCTCTAACGTCTGTTATTATGAAGAACAACACTCGCATACACTGCAGAGACAAATGTTTGTGGACACCCCTTGTAATTATGGAACTCTTGTTATTTCAGTAACACTTTCATAATATAAAGCATACAGTTCCGGATTTTCAATAGGGGAACAGTGGCAGTTGGATGGGTTGTACTGAAACTCCAGTGACTCAGTATGATACATTTATAGGTTTCTGCCATGCTGGGCTTAAACAAAGCGCATAGAGAATTGGTTTGCCACTTTTAATCGAGAACTTGGCTGGCTTGTAGAGAACCTTTACCTCAAGACACCTTGAAAATGTACTGGAATGCCAAATGTGAGCCAGGGCTTATTGTCTAACATCAGAAGCCGACCTCAGTCATGTTCTGACATCTGTTGGAAAGCCCTTTTTGAAGAACAAAGGCTCTTAGCAGCAAAGGTGGTGGGGGTGAATCTGTAAATCCTCATGTCTACAAACTTTTTGTCTATATCCTGTAGTTATCGTCCCATCCTCCATGCAAAGAATTGATTTATTTTCTCATTCTTTTTGACTGAACAATGGCTTTGTCTGTTATTGTGCATTTCTGTGTGGCGTGTCTTTGTTGGACGTGTATTCACTTCATCATTGGAGTGTGTTAATGTGTATGGTAGGGAAGATGTTCGGAGATGAGTTGTGCTCTTTCTGCGGTGTTAATTGACTCAGTTAGTCTTGACTGTCTAAGGGATGGGTGGCAGCACCAGTGAGTTATGAGCAGACCTTATAAAGAGCAGCAGTAAAGCAGAAAGAGAAACATTCTCAGACAGAACGAGAGCATGGTGGAAATAGAGAGCCAGGGAGAGGGACACAGCCACCAGCTTCCCTTGCTCACCTCAAAACACCCTACATCATAAATATGAGGATCTGCAGTCAGTTTACTGGCAGCCTTGCTAAAGGTAAGTAAAAGTCTTAAGGAAAAATGACTAATCTCGCAAAGTGCCTAATCTGGCACTGAGACTGTGCGAGAAAAATCTACCTGTTGATTGAAGTACGGTTGAACCCCACCGCCCTAGTGCACCTCATTCCAGAAATGGTTTGGGTAGCAAATACACAGATAAAGGGAGCCTAAATACAGTCTTGTGCAAAAGTCTTAGGTCACCATTAGATTTGTTGTTTTTATGTTTTGGTATAATGGCCCATCCACCCATCTATCTATCTATCTATCCATCCCACCCATCCATCCCATCCATCCCACCCATCCATCCCACCCATCCATCCCACCCATCCATCCCACCCATCCATCCATCCATCTATCTATCTATGTACGTACAGTGGGGTGAAAAAGTTTTTGACCTCTTCTTGATTTCCTATTTGTTTGCATGTTTCTTACACTTAAGTGTTTCGGAACATCACACCAATTTAAATATTAGTCACTATTAGACAACACAAGTACACAGAAATAGCTGTTTTTAAATGAAAGTGTTTCTTATTAAAGGAGAAAAAAATCGAAACATACATGGCCCTGTGTGAGAAAGTGATTATTTATATATATATATATATGATGATGATTATATAAAAATGTAAAACTAGGAGTCATCTCTCCATAATACGTTTCAACTGGTCTTTATTCCAGCCTTTGTGAGCTTTAGCATGCCTTAGCCTTTTCACTGTTTTCCCATTCAGAAAAGTGGTTTCTTGGCTGCTACCTTTCCAAAAAGACCAATCCTGATCAAGCTTTTTTGGACTGTAGAAGGGCCAACTTGGCATCCAGATGATACTGCTATTGCTCAAGTGTAATGAGAGGTCACACTAAATATTTGGCACTGTAGCCCATAGAAACTGTTTTTTGCATACAAATTCGCTGTATTTTCTGGTTGTACTTTAATAAAGATGTAGTCATTATATATAGGATCATTATACCATTGCTAGAACGATGATTTATCTAATCTAATGGTGTCCTAAGACTTTTGCACAGTAGTGTATATTATGTCCTATGAGAAAACCCCTACTTTCATAGATGTAAGACACAATACAGTTTATACAATCATTTATTTATGACTTATTTCAGTTGCATCAGTGGCTGTTCACGTCATGAGCAAGCTTACATTGATACAAGTCAGACTGGGCCAATTTAGAGCAGCCAGTTGACCTAACACATGTCTTTGCAATGTTGGAGGATACGGGGAGTACCCAGAGTAAACCCACACGGACATGGGGAGGACGTGCAAACTCCACCCAGGCAGAGTCCAATGTCGGGATTGAACCGGGGATCTCTGGATTGTGTGAAGCGTCCCTGCTAATCAGTTGCACTACCGTTTGCTGGGAAATGTACCAAATCCCCCACTCAACCCTGTCCAGGAAACTCAGGGTTAAACTGTGGAAAACAACTTTTTGAAACATGTTTTCTCTTTTATATGCTACCTTCTTAGTTCACCTGAGGGATTAGGGTCTCCTAACGACTTTTTAATAAATAAATATGAAGTGGCAGAAGCCAGATTCCTGTAGTCTCTGGGGAAATGAGTGAGACTTGTGTTGCGCTGCACACCTGAGCTAGGCCTGAGAATTAAATAACCTGACAATTAAGTCATTTTGGCGTCTCCAAATCTTCTAATCGACTTCAGGTCTCCTACAATTAGACACCGCCTCCGTGCCAGTAAACTATTTGGAAGGTGTGTTTTTGTGGTTAGTGGAGGAAGAACTCCGAAAACACATTTAAAACAGCGTCACCCCGCTGAATCTGTGGAATTTGACAAAGCTAAAGCTAACTCTGCTGAGAGCCAGACACAAGCAAGCAGCCGCTGCTATGTTTCTTTTTAATGGAAGAAGTTTCCTTTAAATGAAAAGTTGAACAAAAGTGATCTGTGTGCTGCCATTTATAATTCTTGGACAAAAAAAACGGAATCGTCCTTGGACGGAATGGACCAGTCATATGTTTAAAAAATCAGAAATTGGAACCGGTCAATAAAATTGCAATCGGTGCATTTCTAGTAAGTAGTAAATAGTAAAACCGTGAAACAAAAGAGTATATGCATACACAGTATGGTGCAAAAGTCTCAGGCCATCATTAGATTAGATGTACCAGTGTTTTGGCAATGAAACACTGCTACCACCCCCCATCTAAGATCAAGAATGGTCTGTTTGGAATGGTGGCAGCCAAGAAACCACTTTTTTGGAAGGGGACAGTGTGCAAAGACTAAGATATGGTAATGCTTACAAATATTGTAATGAAGAGCAGTGAAAAAGACTATTATGGAGTTACGAATGCAAGCTTCTTCACCGGGGTGGTGATATGTACCACGTGGACTGTGGTAGCCTAGTGGGTAAGGTACTAGACTATGGACCACAAGGTCCAGGGTTCAAATCCCACCTGTGCCAAGCTGCCACTGTTAGGTCCTTGAGCTAGGCCCTTAACCCCCAATTGCTTGGATTGTAAGACTGTATTAACTGTAAGTCGCTGTGGATAAGGACGTCTGCTAAATGATGTAAAATGTAAATGTGTGGTCCATTTCAGGTCCTTAGAGATGTAACTGTTCACTCTCTCTACCAGGGAGATCCTTAGATCTTTAGGTGTAGAGAGAGTGAACACTGACGGAACTGAACTGGCCCAGACATTGGAGCCAATTATTTTCTGCTGTACCACCGAGTGCTGTGAATGAGTCCATATTTTTTTAAGATGTCTTCTCTAAGATGTTGTCTGAGAGCAGTACCCAAACAGTGGTGAAGGTGATTGCGAAATTGCAGTGATTGCAACGTGAAGGAAATGGATGGTGACCTTAAATTTCATCATTAATCTTCAGTGAATGATTTATCCCGCTCAGGTTCATGCCAGGTCTTGGAGTAGGGCGCCAGTGGCGATGTGGATATTTCAGAGATTGTGTTACTTTCCAACCGCATTAACAATAAAACTGAATGTTCAGCATAATTCTCAGCAGGGTTGCTTGTTTTATATCTGCGTGTACATCCTAATGCAACAATCACTCAGTTACAGTCTGCTTAGAACGTCAAACATTTTAATGCTCTGTTCCACTGCAGAAAAGTACACAGCCCATTTATTAAGGGAAACGACTTGTTTCTGCTCCTCTGTCTGAAAAAGTCTTTTTTAATTCTTTATTTTTGTAGCTCCTCTCTTTACAAATGAATCATCTGGTCAGGATCACAGGGGAGTCCAGCGCAATGGGAATCGTGGGCCACAAAAGACAACAGTGGTGGGCCAGTGATTTTTCTGGCATGGCTTAGCCAATCAGATTTATTCTCCTCTGACATCTGGCATCAACAAGGCATTTTCACCCAGAGAACTGACGCTTGTTGGATAGTTTCTTTTTTTCTCACATTCTCTGTAAACCCTAGAGATGACTGTGCATGAAAATCCCAGTAGATCAGCAGATTCTGAAATACTCACACCATGCCAAGTTCAAAGACACTTAAATCACCTTCCTTCCCCGTTCTCGTGTTCGGTTTGATACTCAGCAGATTGTCTTAACCATGCCTGCATTCCTAAATGCAATGAGATGAGTTGCTGCCATGTGATTAGCTGTTAATGAACAGATGAATAAAGTGGCTGTGTGTATACATACAGCCACTTTATATATATTATACATACGTGTATGTATATATATATATAAATAAAAGTGGTGCTTGAAAGTTTGTGAACCCTTTAGAATTTTCTATATTTCTGCATAAATATGACCTAAAACATCATCAGATTTTCACAGAAGTCCGAAAAATAGATAAAGAGAACCCAGTTAAACAAATGAGACAAAAATATTATACTTGGTCATTTATTTATTGAGGAAAATGATCTAATATTACATATTAGTGAGTGGCAAAAGTATGTGAACCTTTGCTGTGACCCCCCTGTGCAGCAATAACTGCAACTAAACGTTTCCTGTAACTGTTGATCAGTCCTGCACACCGGCTTGGAGGAATTTTAGCCCATTCCTCCGTACAGAACAGCTTCAACTCTGGGATGTTGGTGGGTTTTCCTCACATTAGCTGCTCACTTCAGGTCCTTCCACAACATTTCCATGGATTAATGTCAGGACTTTGACTTGCCATTCCAAAACCTTAACTTTATTCTTCCTTTAACCATTCTTTGGTAGAACGACTTGTGTGCTTAGAGTCGTTTCCTTGCCGCATGACCCACTTCTCTTGAAGATTCAGTTCAAATGGACAGATCCGACATTGTCCTTTAGAATTATCTGATTAATTCAAATTCATTGTTCCATCAATGATGGCAAGCCTCCCTGGCCCAGATTCCATCAGAAAGGCCCAAACCATGATCTACCACCACCAATTTTCACAGGTGGATAGGTTCTAATGCTGGAATGAAGTGTTTTTCCTTCAGATTCACCAAACATAACGCTTTTTTTTTTAAACCAAAAGTTCTGTTTGGGTCTCATCCGTCCAACAAACATTCTTCCATAGCCTTCTGGCTTGTCCACGTGAATCTTTAGCAAACTTCAAACGAGCAGCCACTGTTCTTTGTTGTTGAGAGCCGTGGCTTCCTCTCCATGCAACCTTTCCATGCACACCATATTGTTCAGTTTTCTTCTTGATGGTGGACTCATGAACTTAATATTAGTCAATGTGAGAGAGGCCTTCATGCTTGCTTGAGTTACCCTTTGTGACGCGCCAACTATTACAGTCCTTGCTCTGTAGTGAATCTTTGTTGGTCGACCACTCCTGGGGATGGTAACAACTGTCTTTGAATTTCCTCCCTGTCTACACAATTTGTCTGACTGTGCGCATCGGTGAGTCCAAACTCTTTTTAGAGATGGTTTTTGTAACCTTTTCCCCTTTTCCAGTCCTGAATGAGCATCAACAACCTTTCCTGAGCTTCCTCAGAATCTCCGTTGTTCGTGCCATGATACACTTCCCCAAACATGTGTTTTGTGAAGAGCAAGACTTTGATAGATTCCCTTTCTTAAATAAAACCGGTGCCCACTCACACACCTGATTTCATCCCATTGATTGAAACACCTGACCTTTACTTTCATCACCTTCAATTAACTGCTAATCCTGGGGTGTTCACATCTTTTGCCACTCACTAATATGTAATATTTGGACATTTTCCTCAATCAATAAATGACCAAGTAAACATCTTTTTTGTCCTCATTTGTTTTAATCTGGTTCCTCTTTACCCTACTTTTAGGACTTGTGTGAAAATCTGATGATGTTTTAAGGTCCTTTTATGCAGAAATATATAAATTCTAACCTTTCAAGCCACCCTGGTGTGTGTGTGGCGTCCGTGTGTGTGGTTGTGTGTGTGTGTGTGTGTGTATACATATATATTCTTCTGTATTTGTCAAAATCTTCATGTTGGTCTTTGTAGTCAGCACTGACGAACTTGAATGCATGTTTCATCTTTAATTAGACGAACAGTAGTACCAGGGAAGAGGGAGACTGGTGGTTAATATCCTACTTGTGTTTTTGTTTAGATCTAACGGCGTGTGTGTGTGGTGTGTTTGTTGTGTGGTAGTTATGTCAGGCAGCTGCTCAGAGGATGAGAAGCCCCACCGGCTGAGTTAAATCTTGTCAAGGTCACCAAATCAGTACCGACATCACATCTTTTACGTGTTTAGCAGCCCTCTTCCTTTCACCAAGAGGGTCTTCACGTACTTTTCTCAGTAGCTGTTATATACTGTCCTTATATTTTGTATGGCTCAGTGGGTCATGATCCATGTACGATATTTAGTAAAATGGAAAGAAATCTCCTATTATGCACCAAAAAAACTTGTGTACAGAAAGCAGCATTGTTGCATAGTAAATGTGATATATGTGCTTATAACTAGGAAACTGAAAGGTCTCGTTTTGTCACTATTATTTTATTGTTTATGTTTTTGTGCCTGTTAATGACATTGCTATACACTGCCTGGCCAAAGAAAAAGGTCACTCTCTCTAATATTTTGTTGGACCGCCTTTAGCTTTGATTACAGCACAGATTCACTATGGCATCGTTTCCACAAGCTTCTTCAATGTCACATTTACTTCTGTCCAGTGTTGCATTCATTTTTCCCCTAGATCTTGTATTGATGATGGGAGATTTGTTCCACTGTGAAAAGTCTTCTCCAGCACATCCCAAAGATTCTCAATGGGGTTCAGGTCTGGACTCTGTGGTGGCCAATCCATGTGTGAAAATGATGGCTCATGCTCCCTGAACCACTCTTTCACAATTTGACTTTAATTGGATAAGTGCAGCTAACCTTGAATAAAAATGAGTATGGACAGCAGTTTTGAGGAATCTGTCGCTACTGATTTTTTGCATCTTGTCTGCCATCACATGTATCGTGTATTCAGAAAATGTCTTTCATTATCATGATTTTATCCGTATCGCCCACCCTTATTAAGAGTTTGATTTCTCATCTTAATGGTGAGGCAGTAAGCAGATCATGAGGATTGATTCGCTGAGTTGATATGAGAGCTGACGTAGTCTGTTGGACTCCCAGTGGCCAGGCATTAGTCGTCTTTAGTGCGTGTGTAAATGATCATGATATCTCCAGAACCGTCCTCCATGACAGAAGGAGTCTCCATGGCAACTCATGCAAGGCTGTGACGTCATCAGAGCCTTGGCACGAAAAGATTTGATGTGCACCCAAGAAAGAGTTGGAGAGCAGCTTAATCGTGACCCTGCTGCTTATGCCTCTCTCTCTCACACATAATGTTTGAGTCAGAATGTTTAGCTGTGTGCAAGAGAACCGTTATCCCTCTACAGGAATAGCACAGAAGTTGTCTTTGTGGCCTGTTTATATCCTACATAAACCTAGAGAGTAAAGCTACGTAAAGAGTGCGTTGCATCTTCATGCATTTAACCTGCTGCGTCCATATAACACCAGCCATAGCTTTAAAACTTAATAATCTGATTAGTACAGAAAATCTGATTTTGTCAGTAATTCCATCAATGAGTGTATATGCACTTGGGTAGTCAATTAATAGGAAAGCTTCGAGTTTATTTGACTTGGGCAATATTATTGCAACCAGCCAATAATATCAAAGATATATGTGACATAAACTTCAAAATGTAATATTAAATAATACAATTCTGTTTTCTTGGGTTTATACTGCATTTCAGAGTCTCCACAAAGTGTTCGATAGCTGTTTTGCTGCCTTTAATGTTTCATTATGGGGTTGCCAGATCCCACGAGAAAAAAAATTCTAAAAATTCCGTCAAAGTCAATGCAAAAAAGAGGTTGAATAGAATAGGGCTATACGTGTCGGGTTAGGAAATCAGGTAACTGCTATACAAGCTATGAGTAATCCAATTACTGGTGTAAACTCCAGCTCTCGGTATTGAATTTCTAAATCTGATTTGTAGATCAGAGTGTGCTGTATACAAGACCACTTGAATAATCAGATAACTGCAGAAAATCCGATTTTGTCAGTTTACATGCACATGGGTAATTAGGTAACGGGAAAACTTCGGGTTTGCATGACTCGGACAATAATCGGATTTCTACTTTGCAGCCAGCCAGTAATCTCACAGAAGGAAGTGAGTTAAACTTCAAATTTAATAACGAAATATCACTTTAATAATCTTGTAGCCTGTGTATACAGGTAGTCCTCGACTTACGACGCAGATCCGTTCCTAGGTGGCGTCGTAAACCGATTTTCGGTGTAAGTCGGAACATACGTACATACTGTACGTAGATAACATACTGTAGGCACTTATCCTATCCTAACACCTATCCTAGCACAGTAATTATCAAAAACCGAGCCGCGTAACCGTGTATTCTTCCGTCGCGCACACCAAACACGAAGTTCGCATTATGGCGTTTACGACCAAAACCACTTAAGTGCGAAACAAGGCTTTATACAGTAAATGGGAGATGTGTCGTAACTACGAAACGTCGTAACTCGAGGACTACCTGTATATTTTTTCTTGTAAATACTATTTTGTAAATTTTGTACATTGTAAATTTTGAATTATTTTTTAGCCTTTATTGTTCAATTTTTGTACTACTGTTGCCTTAGAGAGGATGCTGAACTACATTTCACTGTTTTAACATAATAACACAATAAATCTATTCAATTCTATTCTAAATAATGATATTCTTAATTTCCTCAAGCATATATGCATACATACCCCAGCGTTGCCAGATCCTACAAGAGAAACAAGGCCAAAAGAAGTGATGTCTTGTAGAATATGCAGACCTGGCAACCGTGTTTGTTTCTGCTGACACATCCAGGATAACTGTACACTCTATCCGGTTACGATTGCGTTTGCGTGCATGCGCAGACTGAGGAAACCGATTGAAATAAGCGTAAAGATAGAAATGCATTGAGAATTTGGATTACTGGCCCAAATCCAGCTCTCTTTACCAGATTTCTTAATCTGATTTCTAGATCAGAGTGTTCCTAATCAGATAACTGCAGAAGTCCATTGATGATTATTATAGGACTATTAAGTGCGTGTAAACACTCAGCTCCTTTGTTTGTGAGGGATCTTTTGCCCCTGAATGGTCCTTCACCACCTTTCTTGCTTGTAACTAGAGTAGAAGCCTGCTGCCTTGATGTTCAAAATGCTGAGGTATAAGCGGTGTAACCAAATCTGTATTGCTAAACATTTTTCTACAATCACCCTATATATGCCGTCATACCGCCCGGCCCCAAGCTGAGGTTATGCTAAACGTAGGGCTGTGTAAAACAGTCGAACAAAGAAGTATACAAAGCCATGATGTTTTAATGTAGGGCTTAAAGAGTTAAATAGCCGACGTCAGTTGCAGTTTACACGCAGTGGCATGTGGTATTAACTTTGGACCCTATAAACCACACTCTCTCAGCTTATTGTAACCTTATGTCTTTTCCTCGTTCCCTGACATTCTCAGGCTTGTGCTCTTTTTCAGTCATGTTCACTTACGCTCCTTCCCCCCTCTCTCTCTTTCTGTGGTGCCATTCCCTCGTTAGCCGTCTGTACCCCATGCTGTGGGCTGATAAGGCACAGTCCCTTCGTCATCATCTGCAACCCTTCGCACCTGACCTTTACCTAAATCGTCCTGCACACTTCACAATATGAAGCCTGATTTGACACATTTTGGCGTGGTGCTTTGTGCCTCTCTTTAATCCGCAACAAAATGTGAAGTGTTCTTATCACTCGTGTCTCACTATCCAATCTGTTTTCTTGTTTCCGCCGTGTTTTGGCAGGCGTACGTTCGCCATTTTGTGTTTTCCACAAATAAAGGAATTTCGTCATGAGGCTCTCTGTGTCACTGACTGATAAATTGCTTAGCATGTGGCCCTAATCGAAGATCGATTGCGCTCTATGATTACAAGAAGGCTGATAGCGAGCAATTGGGGGGCTTAGTGTGATCAGTAGAGCGATTCTCCGATTTTTAAAGCCATGCCGCTTGCACTAGGGTTAAGTCCTTTCTGCTGTGCTATCATTACTTTTATTTAAGGGCTGTTGATTGAGAGTGCTTACGCAAGGCCTCCCACACCAGTTCTGATTTTTCTGCCCAATTCGTCTTCCCATCTGCCTGTTCCCCAGTTGAGGAGGATTCGTTTAGTCATTTGCTTGGTAACAGGCAGCGCTGGCTGAAATAACCCAGTGTGTTGGTGTAAATGTTTTTCTACTGGGTGGGGCAGTTTTTCTTCCTTTTACAATCCATTACTGCTGTGTGTAAAAATCTTTTATTGCATCACCTCCAGAATGCGATAATGCAGACCGATGAATCGGGCTGATTAATGCTAATTTGAAATAATCTGCATTGGCTGATATTCAAAAATAGTGGGAAAAACACAGAAACTTTGTTTCTTGCGCTAGAACTTGCAGCTCATAAACTGGGACAACTGAGTTACTAAACAAAGAGATGCTGAGATTCAGTGAGGGTGGAGCCATTTATGAGAAGATGAAAACTTTGGTTTCAGCATTACAACTTACTGCTTTTAACTGGAACTGGGATTAAAAGCAAAAAGATGCTGATACCATGTGCCCTACTCTATCCTTGTTTATTTTGCAGCAAGTATTTACACCTTTTCTTTTTACCCCCAGAAAGAATGTAATGCTGTTATCTGGTAATACAGTGGTGTGAAATACAGTGTATTTTTGCCCAGTCTCTCTCTTATGGTGGAGGCATGAACACTGACCTTAACTGAGGCAAGTGAGGCCTGCAGTTCTTTGGATGTTGTTGTGGGGTCTTTTGTGACCTTTTGAATGAGTCGTTGCTGCGCTCTTGGGGTAATTTTGGTCGACCGGCCACTCCTGGGAAGGTTCACCACTGTTCCATGTCTTCACCATTTGTGGATAATGGCTCTCAATGTGGTTTGCTGGAGTCCCAAAGCTTTAGAAATGGCTTTATAACCCTTTCCAGACTGATAGATCTCAATTACTTCCTTTTCAATTGTTCCTGAATTTCTTTGGATCTCGACATGATTTTAAGGATCTTTTGATGTACTTCACTTTGTCAGGCAGATCCTATGTAAGTGATGTCCTGATTGAGAACAGGTGTGGCAATAATCAGGCCTGGGTGTGGCTAAAGACAGTGAACTCAGGTGTGATAAACCATAGTTATGTTATGTTTTAAAAGGGGAGGCAATCACTTTTTCCACACAGGGCCATGTAGGTTTGAATTTTTTTCTCCCTTAATAATATACACCCTCATTTAAAAACTGCATGTTGTGTTTACTTGTGTTGTCTTTGACTAATATTTCAATTGGTTTGATGTCCCGAAACACTTACGTGTGACAAACGTGCAACAAAATAGGAAATCAGGAAGGGGGCAAACACTTTTTCACACCACTGTAAATGTTGTAGTTAAGTGCAATAAAACTTTTTTTTTAATTTATAAAAAAGACAGAGTGCAAACAGAGACAGTGTATTTATATCTTAAATAAATTCATTTAAGTTGAACAATTTTGTTTCTTATTTATTGTTATTAGTTTTATCAGTTGCAACAAAAAACACTGTGATATCGGTATTATATATCGGCCATCGGTCACACTGCTCTTTAAATATCGGCAATGGTATTTTCCATTAAAAAACCCATATCGGTCGACCACTAGTGCAGACAGTAGTGGGTTGCGGCCAGTGTGCTCACTGGTTCTGTCCCTTATTTACATCCCTGCAACCAGGTGTGCATACAGGTATGCTCCGACGTCTGTTCACTTTAATTGTCGAGGTCTTAAAAATGATAAGAAATAATAATAGGAAAGAAAAATTTGTCTTTCAACTCCGGGCATTGTAGCTGTAAAATGCTGGCCACTTCAACAGCCAATCAACACTGTGGATCCACGGGCAGAGGCGGGAGTTTAAGGGCATTCACTAAAAAGCTCACTATCTTACTGGCCGAGCTTGTTAGCTCATGTCTGGATTAGACACTGTTCTAACTCGGTTGATGTGTTTAGAGACTTTTTATGTGTAAGTTACTCAAGTTTGCATGTGTTTTTGCTACTTATTTATAACAAGCTATAAATGATTTGCGTAAATGTGTGTCTGTCCTATTGTAAGTAGTACTCCTTAGTTTGTCTTCTCACTACCTGTATATAATTTCTTATCGATAACTATATAAACTGGCTCACCTTCACACAGATGTGGAGTCTCTGTTTCAGCTGGCTGATCTTCCGTGTTGTTCGTAATACTGTCTATCAGTGTATTTTTGGCTTCCCTCAAATAAAAGTGTCAGGTCCATCTTACCATCATCTGAAGTGTTACAACAAATTTAATTTCCAACAAATTTAATTTCCAGAAATTAAAAAAGGTTTAGAATGTGTGTGACAGCTTACGTTTCTCAGGTGATGGCATTAGGGATGCTGTGTAGATGGTAGCGTTCAACTCGTGTTATAAGCGATATCTTTGATGCATTTATGTGTTGTTTGCACCCAGTTTTCTTTTGAAAATACCCTTTATATTTACATTACAGTGGCATAAAAAGGATCTGTGACTATAGTGACTGGTCAACGTCCATTTTAGTTGACATCCTGTTTCACAGAAGAGCAAATACCTATGGTTTTGTTCAGTGATCTTTACCTCCTCTCCATACCAACACTGGTGCCCCTACTGATTTACAAGCCATGCCATTTGCCTGTAATCATTTTACCACTTGCCTAATCGAGCACTGACTTCCTCAGTGATCGCCCAAGCTGGATATTTACTGCGTTCATCTGCA